>VCII01000716.1:0-53059 GCA_006030095.1 Triplophysa siluroides
TGTTACGTTTTTTAGTCGTTAAGTTGTGTTTTGTCGTGTTAGTTATTTATTGTTGAGCTTTTATGGCTTCCACAACAAACCAACTGCAGTGAGATTGATATAATGCACAATAAAAACATGATCATGTGTTCTTAAAGAAACGTTATAAATGGGTTACTTTAAGACAAAAGCATGCAGTTATGCACGTTCTGTTTTCATTCCTATAGCCGTGTGATTTATCTAAACAATGCCTTTAAAAAACTAATACATACAAAGGACCGAAACCCTGAGATGATGTGAGAGGAGTATATGCATTTGGCTCTATGTTTTACATTCAGCTGTATGCTGGACTTGTGGTTTGGGTGCTGGGGTTGGGATGCTGATATCCTGACTCCTATCAGACTGATCTCATGAAAATAAGAGCTACACATCTGAAAATGCATTTTAAGACCTTCAGCTGAGGCTTATTTAATGAAGGACTTCTTCCCATGGGTCATGACAAGTGATGCTGCTATAACACGAATAACTAATGCCAATAGCATCATACAATGTTTAACAAAGTATTAAAGTACATGTAAAAAGCATACTTTAGTGCTTATGATGGGGTAGCTTACTGCATGAGGTTCTCTCAGTTTTAATGCACCTGACTCATCCTTTATGATTCAATACTGTTGAAGTGTACAGATTGGTTGACCTGAATGTAATTTAAACATACAGTTATTGTCTTAGAATAACAGGTTAAAGATGTTGGGTATTAAGTGAATTAACGTCTGATTGTAGGATAAAGAGTTAGTGGTATGGCCTGTCCACACCGGGACGATAATCGCAAGCGCTTTTCAAGATGTTTTTCAGCGTTCATATCCGAGGATCATCGTATCAGGGCCGCTTCCAACTTACCGACGAGGGAATGAAAAGTTCAGTAGACTATTTACTCTCAATCAATGGTTAATGTCATGGTGTACTGAACAGAAGCTGCTCTTTGTAAATAATTTTGATCTGTTCTGGGAGCGACCTAGGCTTTTCCGCCCCGACGGCCTGCACCCCAGCAGCATTGGAGCGGAAGTCCTGTCTGACAACATCTCAAAGACTCCGCAGCATTTGACTAGTAAGTACAAGCGTTAACCATAGTCTGTGTTCCTCTCACTCAACTGTTAAAAATGTTACAACATCCAAATACATAGAGACTGTGTCTGTCCCCCGAATAAAATAAATAAAATGTATGTAAAAGTCAGAGAAAAAACATTATTGTGATTAAACCTAAAGACAATATATTTGTTGAGCAAAACCAACTCCTAAAGTTCGGGCTACTTAATATTAGATCACTAAACTCAAGGCAGTTATTGTAAATGAAATGATCACAGACAACAGCTTTGATATACTCTGCCTTACTGAAACCTGGCTTAAACCAAATGATTATTTTGGTATAAATGAGTCTACTCCACCAAGCTACGGTTATATGCATGAGCACGGCCGGCTGGTCGAGGTGGTGGTGTAGCAACAATCTTTAGAGACTTTCTTACCGTAACTCAGAGAACAGAGCATAAATTTAAATCATTTGAAGTGCTTGTATTGAACATAATTGTTCCAACAAAAGTAAAAAAACCATTGCTTTCTCTTACACTGGCTACTGTGTATAGACCCCTGGGCCTTACACTAATTTTCTGAAGGAGTTCGCGGACTTCTTATCGGACCTATTGGTTAACGTTGATAAAGTACTGATCGTTGGAGATTTTAATATCCATGTAGATAGCGCTAACGATGCTTTAGCAGTGGCGTTTAAAGAGCTTCTACACTCTTTTGGTGTAACACAAAACATCACAGACCCACTCATAGACTTAATCATACTCTAGACTTGATTATATCTCACGGAGCCGATCTAACCAATATCGATATTATACCTCAAAGCGACGATGTCACTGATCACCATCTTATAACATGTACACTGCGCACTGCAGAAATCAGTCGTATAGCTCGTTATCGACAGGGTAGAACAATCACCTCATCTACTAAAGATAGTTTCGTAAAGAACCTGCCAGATCTGACTCCTTTAATAACTTTGCCAATTAATACAGAATCGCTCGATGACATGACCAGCAACATGGGAACAATTTTCTCTAATACATTAGAAGCGGTCGCGCCTATGAAGTCAAAAAGATTAACGAGAAGATCAAAGCACCATGGTACAATAGCACCACTCGCGGCCTAAAAAGAGAAACGCGTAAACTGGAACGAAAATGGAACAAACCCATTTAGAGGTCTTTAAATTGCGTGGATAGAGAGTGCAAACTGTTATAAAAAGGCACTAAAAGCCTCAAAAGCCGAGCACCTCCGTAACCTCATAGAAACTAATAAAAACAATCCAAGGTTTTATTTAGTACAATTGCTAAACTAACAAACAAACAGACTTCTGACCTGGCTATTCCGCCACACCTTGGTAGCAATGAATTCATGACATTTTTTACAGAAAAAATCGAAAAAATACGAGACGACGTAGTTAAAATCCAACCTCCAACTGTGTCTGATGAATTAGTACCAACCATCACCCAAAAAGAAAAGCTACAGTGTTTTTCACCTATAAAACAGGAAAGATTTAATTAAACTTATTGCAACATCCAAACCGACAACATGCTTATTAGATCCCATTCCAACTAAATTACTAAAAGAGTTACTACCTGTTGCAATTGAGCCCATTTATAACATTATCAACTCGTCAATTCATCTAGGCCATGTCCCAGGACCCTTTAAGCTGGCTGTGATAAGCCTCTTATCAAAAAAACAAACTTAGACCCCAGTGAACTTGGAAGCTATAGACCGATATCAAATCTCCCGTACTTGTCTAAAATACTAGAAAAAGTAGTGTCCACTCAGTTGTGCTCTTTCCTACAAATAATGACATGCACGAAAAATTTCAGTCTGGCTTTAGACCGCATCATAGCACCGAAACTGCGCTCGTTAAAATTACAACGATCTACTTATGGCATCTAAAGGTAACATCTCACTCCTAGTCCTGCTTGACCTTAGTGCTGCGTTCGATACTGTAGACCATAAAATACTTTTAGATCGTTTAAAAAATTATACCGGTATTCAGGGACAGGCACTAAAATGGTTCCGATCTTACTTATCTGACAGATATCAATATGTCCATTTAAATGGGGAATCGTCTAATCTAACGCAAGTAAACTATGGATTACCTCAGGGATCGGTTTTAGGACCCTTGCTTTTCTCCATATACATGCTGCCCCTCGGCAACATTATTAGAAACATGGATTAGCTTCCACTGTTATGCAGATGATACTCAGCTATATATCTCTTCAAGACCAGATGATTCCTTCAAGCTATCCAAACTGGCAGAGTGCATCAAAGATATGAAACATTGGATGACTAGTAATTTCCTTCTTTTAAACTCTAACAAAACAGAAATATTACTTATAGCACCAAAGACTCGTAAACAGAATATATCAGATTATAACCTACAAATCGAAGGCTGCACTGTTACTGCGACAAATACAGTTAAAGACCTAGGCGTTATATTAGACAGCAACCTGTCATTTAAAAATCATATCTCAAATGTCACAAAAACAGCCTTCTTCTTCCACCTTCGAAATGTTGCCAAATACGAAATGTTTTATGTGCTGCTGACGCAGAAACTCTTATTCATGCATTTGTGACCTCAAGACTTGACTACTGTAATGCTCTTCTTAGTGGTTGTCCTGCATCTTCAATAAACAAACTACAGTTAGTCCAAAATGCAGCCGCCAGAGTCCTAACCAGGTCAAGAAAATACGATCATATTACCCCAATTTTATCATCTCTTCACTGGTTGCCCATTAGGTATCGTATTGATTTTAAAATTCTTTTAATTACTTATAAAGCCTTAAAGGGTTTAGCCCCTACTTACTTAACAGAGCTTCTATCACATTACAGCCCATCACGCTCTCTAAGATCGCAAAACTCAGGACTTTTGATAACACCTAGAATAACTAAATCTACAAAAGGGGGTCGAGCTTTCTCATACGTAGCACCTAAACTCTGGAATAGCCTACCCGATACTATTCGAGGATCAGACACACTCTCCCATTTAAATCTAGATTAAAGACACATCTTTTCACCCAAGCTTTCACTAATGCATAGTAAATGAACAGCAGCTACGCTAATTATTTACTTTCTGCCTTCGCCTCGGGATGCCCATCTCGAGGTAGGGAAAGCTCTGCCAGGCCCAGATGGACATCATATGCCCATCCCGACTTAGAGACTACGCCTGCTGCGGACTGACTGACCATCCCAGCTCCATCTAAGGCAACTCCATTTCCACCAAGAGAAAGGCGACCATCCCAGCTCAGACCATTCTATCCCCAACCGAGAGCAAAGATGGAATACTTGTCAAATGAATGCTAAAAGTTACAATGCTTGGTATTAAATGCTAAACTACATCACATGTCAGCAGTTTGAAGTTATAGCTGAGTTCAGTGGCCCTGATTGGGGGTTGCTGGGCTGATGTTCGTGGGAGGGGGGGGGGCTCGTTGGTTGTGGTTGGGGGGATTCTATTTGTTGGGGCTGTGTGGGTCTGGATGGTCTTGCTTTGTGGTCGATGTCAGACAGCAGAGGAATAATGTTCCAATATGCCATTACTATTTTCTCTGGTTGTTCCTCTGTTTTTCTGGTGTCGATCGCGGAGTGGGACCGGGCTGGACGTGCATGGTTTCGGCGAGTGGGATTGCCTGGGTCGCGGGCGGTGGGCTCCCCCCCCCTTCCTCGGGATGTTGCTCGGTGACTTGGTCGGGGTCACTGAGTGCAGCTATGACACGTCAGAGGGGATCTGGCCCTCCCGGCTGGGCCTGGTTTCTCCCGAGGTTTTTTTCTCCATCAATCAATAAGGGAGTTTTGGTACCTTGCCACAGCAGGGCAGTGTTGGCTTGCTCACCGGGAGACTGCATCTATTTATCTATTTATTAATTTATTACATATTATCTATTAGAATGATCTTGCTTGTTCTATAAACACTATGCACTGTGCTGTGTTTTACCTCTGTGTTTTTCTTATTTTGCTTCTGTAAAGCTGCTTTGGAACAATGCACATTGTGAAAAGCGCTATATAAATAAACTTGAATTGAATTGAAACGATTTTCACTGGCGACGTGCAAATTCATTCCCTGACATAGATGGTGCTTAATGGAGAACAGAAAAACCGGTACACAAGGTGGCGCTGCGCAACGTTATGCTTCTGTTCTGACGCTCGCGAAGAATTCATCTTGCTTCCTCTTCGTCAATGTGTGCTTGAGCGCCACCAAGTCATGTATTGGTGTAACTTCGGCAGCTCCAGTCACGTGAACAAAAGCACCAATCTCACTGGTGGGACAGTTTTAACGCGGCATGTCAAACCAAAAAAAAACTGACGCTTTTACGCCAGCCGTTTTGCGCAGTCACATTGACTGCCTTTTTTTTATACACGAGGCGTTAAACTTCGAAAATAAACACGCACGATTATTGTCCCGGTGTGGACGAGCCCTTAGAAGAATTAAAGTTATAGTCAAACTTAAAAGTTATAGTTGAAGTAAGAGTCGGGCCCATGGAGCTCTAGGAAAATACAGTAATAACTTGAGAGAAAAGATGTACAGAACCTCTGCCTTCCATCAGGTGCATCAACACCCAGGAGGAAATGTGATCACTATCTCTGACGGGAGGTTTGCGTTTTCAAGCCAGGTTCATGCTCTCATTTTCTTCTACCTGTTCAAGTGTGTGCTGGTCGTGATCCCAAAGCAGCAAACGTTCTATGGCTTCATAAAACAATATTGTTCTCTCAGAACTTTTCTATAGACTTACCTAACCTTTTCTTAAACTGCACTACTAGAAGCTGGAGACAACATCAATCAAAAAACGTGAAGCATTTCTCGGCTTTTTTGGAGTTATTGTGCTACCTACAGTGATCAGAACATACAATAAGGCATTTGCCAGACACTTCTCTCTAAACAAAAAGAAATCTGGAGGAAAACTGCGCTGATTTAAAAAATAAATAATCTAAATTTCAGTAAAATGGAGAGATGCTCAAGTGGGGTTGCAACTTATCGAACATTAAAGAGAAATGTGCATGTCACCCAGTCTCAAATAGCACAAGGCTTATAAATATTAAAAGCCAACAGTTATATGGATGACAAACCCTGATGAAGGCACTACGGTTGGGTTACATTTTTTAGGCCTAATAATCCTTGAATTACGGGATATTGTGTGCTTTGTAGTCCCCTGTTAATTTTTGGACACATTACAGTTGATTGAGAGTTAGGATACAATCTTCATTATATAAAGCAGTACTGTATCCACCATAGTGATTTAGCACAGTGGTTCACAAACTGGGGGGGCCGCCTTAAATGGTACCAGGGGGCCACAGATTTATAGCATGTTTTCATTTAGAATTTATCATAAATCCTGTCTACTTAAACATCAGAAAATAAAGCATTAAATGTTTTTGACTGAATTAAAATTCTAAGTCCGTATTTGGGGGGGCACAGATGGGTGCATCCTTCACAAGGGGGGACTCACAAATTTAGCCGCTGATTTAGCAGATGCTTTTATAAATTCAAAGCAACATGCAGAACATTTATAACAGCTTCAGTCCTCTGGAGCAAGCAGGGGTTAAGTGCTTTGCTCAAGGGTACTGTCCATCGGCAAAAAAGGTCATGGCTTACTCTTTATGGGGCGTAACCCAGCAACTATCCCATTACTACCCCTTAGCTTTAGCCACTCTCACAACCCAAGTGGTCTGAATGAGGAATAGACTGGATTCATTTTATGTTAAAAATCTATCGTTCAAATCTGTGAGTTTTAATAGGTGCTGTTTACATCTCATCTGCAGATGGTCAGGAAGCCGACACGATGGCAGGAATTAGGTTTTTTTAGAGAAGATGACACGTTACTTAACAAATCACAGCCAGCATGTGTCATTTGCTGAAATTTTGAAACATATGGTGACATAAATACTGCTGCTTCGTCTGGAGCCTTTGTATGCTAATGCTCGTTCCCCACGGATGAATTATGAACTTGGCCAGCAACATCTGGCATGTATGGAGGATTTGAGGGTGGGCGACAAATGGCATCTAGTGTGCCCTATAGACACTCAGAGAAACAAACATCTCTGCCTTTTCCCTTCTAGCATGCCACAGGCTTTAAGCAGCATAAGAGAGACGGAGAAGGTTCAACTCTGCTATTCATTTTTTCTTTCAATGGGCACTGCGTTTAGATGACCCATGACCCCCATTTAGTGATTCAGCATATGAACCGCTATTCCCTCAAGGTTTTTATCCGCGGCTCCTCTGAACCATATAATGTGTTTGCATCGTTCTACCAGCTATCATGATGTGTTAAACTGGACGATACAAGAGAAAAGAAGTCACTACACTCATTTAAGCTTTATTTGCACTTTATCATGACGATTTCTTGGTGTTATATGGTACTAAAGGGATTTGCTGGCATAGGTAACTGGTAGATTAGCAATAGTTATGGTGAGCAGTATGACAAGCTGCTGATGTGTGCTAATATCAGCTGCCTGTGAAAGAGGAACATATTGCGATATTTCTCACTTCCTGTGATTCCAGGATTCTATCATGTGAGATCAGATTTGCATGATGGAAGCACAAATGATTGTCTAGCATGTTTTTGCTTAATACATTTTTTTGTAAATTTTATTCAAAGATACCTTGCATTGGAATAGATCAAGGTGCAAACGGAAAACCGAACGGGAATCTTTTCATACTTTTCATAATAACACAGCGATCTCTAATGTTTTTTTGCGACGTTGTAAATATAGTAAATATTCAAAAGATACGTCTCAATAACAAGTAATAAAATCTTTTTTTCAGTTAAATCAAAAGGCTATTAAAATTGGTTATCTGACAGACTTCGTCTTAAAGAGATACTTTAGCCAAGAAACAACATTTCCCCATGTTTTACTCTCCCTCAAGGCATCATAACTTAATATGACTTTCTTCTTGAAGAATAATGCAGTCAGAGTTATAATATATAACCTCCATCTTTGCTTTTCTGCAGAGAAAGTTCACGCCAGGACAACTTCTGCTCTTTCTACTCATCTTCTACTGGTTGCACGTCTTCACGTCAAACTTGAACTTTGGAACGCAGAGAAACTTGCGGTAACTTGCTTTAAAACCTCGTTTTCTGGCGCATTTGCATGCATATGAATTAAAGTTAATGGAGCAAAAAGCCTAGTATGAGCGCGCCCTTAGACTGCAGGCTGTTTAAAATCATCTTTGGACACCCCTGGTTATGGGCTGTGTCTTCCAAAGAAAAAATCTGTCATCAATTTTGTTTTATATTAGAATTACAATACTATTAGAATTAGTGAATTACAATACTATTCTCTACTCAGTTTATCGCTATAATTCCCACCTTAAAAGTTCAAACCAGTTTTCTAGCAACTACATTTTTTCCAAAGGCCTGCAATGTAATGAATTTGTTTAATGCAGAAATTTGAAAACTAAGCAAATCTCTTGACTGTATTGATGTTAAAGGGAGCCCCGGGTATAGAGAGATGTATGGCTTAATACGTTGTAATAGCTTTACACTACTAGCATCTGTCGTTAGAAACACATATATATTTTCATTTCCTTAAAGCGGAGGTAACACGCACAGTTTCTGCCAATCTCACATTCATCTTGAGTACCTGTAGAGTGGAACTGCATTCGTATCTTCAAAGAGTATTTAGTTTGATCACATTTATAAAAGACCGATACAGCTGTACGACTAGTTCTGAAAACAGGCAAGCCGGATCTACAGCACGAGCTCACAATACATCATCACATTATCCCTGCATAACTGTTGATTTAAATCTAGATTAAAGATCTTTTCAGCCAAGCTTTCACTAATGCATAGTAAATGAACAGCAGCTACGCTAATTATTCTCTTTCTGCCTCCGCCTCGGGATGCCCATTTTATTTTATTTAAAATATAATACAATTTTATTTGTTGGGGCTGTGTGGGTCTGGTTTGGTCTTGTTTTTTGTTTGATGTCAGACAGCAGAGGAATAAGGTTCCAATATGCCATTATTATTTTCCCTGGTTGTTCCTCTGTTTTCTGGTGTCGATCGTGGAGTGGGACCGGGCTGGACGTGCATGGTTTCGGCGAGTGGGATGACCTGGGTCGCGGGCGGTGGGCTCTCCCTCTTCCTCGTGGATGTTTGCTCGGTGACTTGGTCGGGGTCACTGAGAGCAGCTATGACACGTCAGAGGAGATCTGGCCCTCCCGGCTGAGTCTGGTTTCTCACAGGGTTTTTTTCTCCATTAATCAATCATTGGAGTTTTGGTTCCTCGCCACAGCAGGGCAGTGTTGGCTTGCTCACCGGGAGACTGCATTTATTTATTAGATATTATCTATTAGAATGATCTTGCTTGTTCTATAAACACGATGCACTGTGCTGTGTTTACCTCTGTGTTTTCTTATTTGCTCCTGTAAAGCTGCTTTGGAACAATGCACATTGTGAAAAGTGCTATATAAATAAACTTGAACTTGATTCACTGTAAACTCTTTTGTTTACATAATGCACATACAATTATCTTTGTTCCGACACGCATCAGTTGTTCTGTAGATATGAGGTGTTGTGAGATAAAAAGAAAATAAAGACGCTATCTGGTATATTTTCATACATTTTATTATAGTTGGTCAAAAACAATACAAACATACATATTAACATAAAATCAATGTGACTTTAATATAGGTCTATACAAGATATTTTAAGCTATTATAAAATGCATTTGATCCAGATTTTGACTTTTTGAAGGACCTCCCACATTATCTGCACACTTCATATTTGCAGTTTCAGAGTGAAAAGAGGAAAGAAAGGCGAGTAAACACTGGAGAAAAGTCTAAAAGTGTCAGACGGGGCAAAGGCAGACGATGATGGATTATAAGAGAACTGAAAGTAATGTAAAGGGTTTTTTCCACATGTTTGTTTCATCCTCTGTCATTAGTTCATGTCATTGTAAGGGAAAGGCTTCAAGACACTTGAGTTTTATCTCCTCATGAGATATTTAAGACTTCTAAGGATTCTAATGTTGTGTAGGACCTTGCTCTCTCTTTCCTCTCGGTCTTATATTTTCTCTTTTATTGTTCTGCTGCATTTGATCTCTTTCCTTCTAATCCTCCTCTTCTCTTCCTACACGCTCAATTCTTCTTGCTCCTTCTCTTATAGTCTCTATTCTTCTCCTCTCATCTCTCTTCACATCTTCCTCCTCACTTTCTTTTCCTAGTCTTATTCTGTTCTTCTGATTTACATTCTTTTCTGTTTTCCCTTTTATAGTTGTTGTCATTGTGATAGCTGTGTAAATAATAATAATAATATATGGAGATTTGCATTTGCTGTGTTGTGTTATTTCACTGTGTGTCTGGTTGTCTTTGCCCGTTCTTGTGTGTTAGAAAACATTTGTTGTGGCCACGAGAACTAAGGTCCGAGGACTGGAGTTAAGAAACTCTGGACTAAAGAACGTCTAAGGGACACATTTTGTTAGCTGGGAGGTAATCATCAATAATAATCATTAGCATAATATCTTATTACTCAGAATTGAATCTTAATACAATGTAAAAATGCATTATTATTCACATTTATAGTAACCAGGGCTGTCAAAATGATTAATCGTGATTAATCGAATCCAGAATAAAAGTTTTTGTTTACAAAATATATGTCTTTGTACTGTGTACGTATTACTTTTGTATTTATAAACACATTCATGTATACATATTTACATGTATAGTTACAACTAATTTAAATTATATATAAATGTTTATTCATTTGTATATATAAGGACAATCCTGCTGCTTTTGAGCCCTTGCTTTATAGTGGGCTGGAGCAAAAAAACATGAAAAGACAAATAATCATCAGTTTGTGTGTTCAGATCACTAACAGACCCTCATGTTGAGCTCTTCTGAGTCACTGATGTTGTTTGTCCAGCAGGAGGCAGTAAACAACTCTTGTAGTTTATGACAAAACGCAGTTGCTTGATTCATCCTTTTTTGGCTCAATCCTGTAAACATTAAAGAGAAACATCAGATATTATTATTATGAGCTCATGACAGTGATTATCATCAGATAACAAACAACAATGACTTGTATAGAGATCATAAAAGATGATAAATATAATTCGACACACTTCTATAGTGACTTACAAATGAGAATAACAACAGAAACACTTAACAACACAACACAACACAGGTTGTGTAAACATAAGACTAATAGATGAAAGTGTATTTTTAAAGAGTCACTTTTAACAACAAAGAGAACAATTTATAATGACATTGAATTTAAAGAAAATGATCATTTCAAGAGTAAATGTATAACTCACTGTAGTTTCTGTAGTTGACATTGTGGATCCTTCAGTAGATCAGAGAGCTGCTTCACTGCTGAATCTCCTGGATTATTATAGTTCAGATTGAGTTCTGTGAGGTGTGAGGGGTTTGATCTCAGAGCTGAAGTCAGAGCAACACAACCTTCAGATCCAATACTGCATACAGACTGAACAGAAAGAAAAACTCTTCACACTTACAGCAAATGATTCATGATTTATAATGTTTGTGGATTATTGTCAGTTATCAGAGAAACACATGACAGAGATTAAAACATTCATTCAGAGATATAAACTGATGGTGTTGGATTTAAAACTCTTCTACCGGCACAGACAAAAGAAATGTGTGTTTAAGTCTGAAATTACTTGCGAGGACCAAATAAAAAAACAAATTTTAAAATGAAAGAGTTTTACACGTCCTTATATAACATTTCTTATTTAATGACATAATAACACTTTCACTCACTGTAGTTTCTGTAGTTGACATTGTGGATCCTTCAGTAGATCAGAGAGCTGCTTCACTGCTGAATCTCCTGGATTATGTTCAGATTGAGTTCTGTGAGGTGTGAGGGGTTTGATCTCAGAGCTGAAGTCAGAGCAACACAACCTTCAGATCCAATACTGCAGTTAGACAGACTGTAACAGAAAGAAAAACTCTTCACACTTACAGCAAATGATTCATGATTTATAATGTTTGTGGATTATTGTCAGTTAACAGAGAAACACATGACAGAGATTAAAACATTCATTCAGAGATATAAACTGATGGTGTTGGATTTAAAACTCTTCTACCGACACAGACAAAAGAAATGTGTGTTTAAGCTGAAATTACTTGCGAGGAAATAAAACATTATTGTTTTTTCAAATGTTTTAATAATTCAATAAACTTTTGCACATGAAGACGTGAAGTTGATGAAAGAGTTTTACACGTCTCGTATACAAACATTTCTTATTTAATGACATAATAACACTTTCACTCACAGTAGTTTCTGTAGTTGACATTGTGGATCCTTCAGTAGATCAGAGAGCTGCTTCACTGCTGAATCTCCTGGATTATTATAGTTCAGATTGAGTTCTGTGAGGTGTGAGGGGTTTGATCTCAGAGCTGAAGTCAGAGCAACACAACCTTCAGATCCAATACTGCAGTTAGACACTGTAACAGAAAGAAAAACTCTTCACACTTACAGCAAATGATTCATGATTTATGTTTTGTGGATTATTGTCAGTTATCAGAGAAACACATGACAGAGATTAAACATTCATTCAGAGATATAAACTGATGGTGTTGGATTTAAAACTCTTCTACCGGCACAGACAAAAATGTGTGTTTAAGTCTGAAATTACTTGCGAGGGCAAAATAAAAACATTATTGTTTTTTCAAATGTTTTAATAATTCAATAAACTTTTGCACATGAAGACGTGAAGTTGATGAAAGAGTTTATCACGTCCTCGTATACAAACATTTCTTATTTAATGACATAATAACACTTTCACTCACTGTAGTTTCTGTAGTTGACATTGTGGATCCTTCAGTAGATCAGAGAGCTGCTTCACTCTGAATCTCCTGGTTATTAATCAGATTGAGTTCTGTGAGGTGTGAGGGGTTTGATCTCAGAGCTGAAGTCAGAGCAACACAACCTTCAGATCCAATACTGCAGTCACACAGACTGTAACAGAAAGAAAAACTCTTCACACTTACAGCAAATGATTCATGATTTATAATGTTTGTGGATTATTGTCAGTTATCAGAGAAACACATGACAGAGATTAAAACATTCATTCAGAGATATAAACTGATGGTGTTGGATTTAAAACTCTTCTACCGGCACAGACAAAAGAAATGTGTGTTTAAGTCTGAAATTACTTGCGAGGGCAAAATAAAATTATTGTTTTTCAAATGTTTTAATAATTCAATAAACTTTTGCACATGAAGACTGAAGTTGAAAAGAGTTTATCACGTCCTCGTATAAAACATTCTTATTTAATGACATAATAACACTTTCACTCACTGTAGTTTCTGTAGTTGACATTGTGGATCCTTCAGTAGATCAGAGAGCTGCTTCACTGCTGAATCTCCTGGATTATTATAGTTCAGATTGAGTTCTGTGAGGTGTGAGGGGTTGATCTCAGAGCTGAAGTCAGAGCAACACAACCTTCAGATCCAATACTGCAGTTAACAGACTGTAACAGAAAGAAAAACTCTTCACACTTACAGCAAATGATTCATGATTTATAATGTTTGTGGATTTGTCAGTTATCAGAGAAACACATGACAGAGATTAAAACATTCAGAGATATAAACTGATGGTGTTGGATTTAAAACTCTTCTACCGGCACAGACAAAAGAAATGTGTGTTTAAGTCTGAAATTACTTGCGAGGACCAAATGAAAAAACAAATGTATTTTAAAATGAAAGAGTTTTACACGTCCTTATATACAAACATTCTTATTTAATGACACAATAACACTTTCACTCACTGTAGTTTCTGTAGTTGACATTGTGGATCCTTCAGTAGATCAGAGAGCTGCTTCACTGCTGAATCTCCTGGATTATTAAAGTTCAGATTGAGTTCTGTGAGGTGTGAGGGGTTTGATCTCAGAGCTGAAGTCAGAGCAACACAACCTTCAGATCCAATACTGCAGAGAGAGATAGAAAAACTTAAAGCAAACTATAATGTATGATTTATGTGTCTCTGTTGGTGAAAAACAATAAAATAGATCAGTGGTTTCCAAACGCTTTTTACATACATGTATATATACATGATACAGTAAATGCATAATTTAAACCCAAACTTCAAAGTAAGCATATACAAAAATGTACAAGCACAAATGTTTATTTTAGAATGTCATTAAAGAAACATGAGGTTAAACAATTTCTTAATCTGTCTTAGTCTTTTTAAACAGAATCTGTCATTCTGTTATCCTCAACTAAACTGAAGATCACATGTCAATTTCTATAGACTGATTTAAATCCATTTAGTTTGTTTATATGGGTATATATGGAATGTCACACATTTATAGATTGATATTTTACATTTTCAATAATAATAAATAACAAATAACAAAACTGACATTTTAACGCCCCAGTGAAATCAAATTATATTTTTCCTTTAATTAAAAATAAATTATTCTTAAGGACATCAATAAACTGATATGCTCCTACACACTGACAAAATTCCCATTTAGAAGATATAACCCTGCAAACATTGGTCTGATGGCAAAGTCGTTACCCTGGCCGAGAATAGTCGCGGTAGTATTAAAATAAATCTGTAAAAATATGTGACGCAGAACATTTCCTTAAAAATACATTCAGATACACGTGAACATGTCAACAGTTCTCTGGGGTTGCATGTATAATTGTTACTTTGACTTTTAGGTTAGACCCTATCTCACTGAGCATGCGGCACAACTCCTTGTCCAGGCCCTGGTAATCTCAAGGTTGGACGCAGCAGCACGCCTCGTCTTCCAACAGCCCAAAAGGGCTCATGTGACTCCCCTTTTCATCTCTCTCCACTGGCTACCGGTTGAAGCCCGTATCAGATTCAAGTCACTAATGCTTGCCTACAGGACTATCACTGGGTCTGCACCGGCTTACTTTCACACCCTCCTGCACTCCTACACCCCTCAAGATCCCTGCGTTCAGCAAACCAGCGGCGTCTTATATTGCATTCCCATAAGGGCAGTAAATCGCTCTCATGCTCGTTCTCATTCACAACTCCTCCCTGGTGGAACATTCTTCCTAACTCTGTCCGTTCAACCACATCTCTCACAACATTCAAAAACCTACTTAAAACCCATCTCTTCTGTAAATACTTGACAGACAAATACAAAAAATAAAAAAACACTAACCCTTTCTCTCAACAGGTAGTGGTCTAGATTTTGTTTGAACAAAGTAGCTTTGTATTGGCACTTAATGTATTATGGCTCCTGTATGACATATCACTTATTGCTCCCTGAACTCTCTGTAAGTCGCTTTGGATAAAATCGTCTGCTAAATGACTAAATGTAAATGTAGGTTTCTACACTTCAGTTGTGCTATGTTATGCTTCTTGCTGGGAAATTGATAGCAAAATCATCAAGCCCCAAAACTGTTAATGTTGGCTGAGTTTTGTGTCACTGCCTAAAAACAGTTACAATTAACATTAATTTGAGCATTTTCATGCAACTACAGGAACATTGTGTAAATAGATCAGGGATTCCCAACCTTCGTCCTTAAACATATTTTTCTTTCAGGATTCCAAAAGAAGGTTTTCCATGCTGTTCAGTTTGAAAGATGAACTTCAAGGTAAGGACATTAAAAACATGTCTTGTTCCTTGTCTATTATTATTTATACCAGCAATGCACTTACGAAAGGCTGCTGTATGCGTAGAATAGACAAGAGCATAAACTCAGAACTGCCTGCTTGTTAAAGGTCTAAGGTGGGATTTTTAGCGGCCACTAGCGGTGAGTTAGAGAATTGCAGCCAATCTCTCAGGCCCTGTCCACAAGAACAGAGGTATGTTCAAAGCTGCAGTTTGGTCGTTCGTCAACACGCAAACGCAGTACCCGCTCTCTGAAACCAAAGATTTTTAAAAACTCCTGCCAGGGTGAAGATTTTTAGAAACTCTGGTTTCAGTGTTGTCCTGAAGATGGTGAAAACAGAGATTTGACGTATGATGTTGAAATGCGTGCCGCTATCTTCTTTGTTTGACGTCAGATTCTAGGCTTTTGATTGGCTTAATGGTTAGGGTTATATCGCCACCTGTTGGCTTGGCATGCTTTTAGCAGCCCTTTATAGCGTGTTTTTGCATTTTCGTGTGAACACGATTTTTTCAAACGAAGAAGGAAAAACTCTGTTAATAAAAATACCCGTGTTTGTGTGCACTAGGCCTCAGATGTGTAACGGAGCAGCTTTGAGCGTCATTGTTTATCTGGAACCAGTGTGCTGCTTGTATATGCTTGTGTCGTCTTCACTTATTTTATTTAGTTGCATTATTATCTGCATGGTCTAAGCTATGATAAAACTGAGCATTTCATGATTGCATTGCACAGCACGTTTGAGGACAGAGCTAGCTAACGGTAAATAGCAACTCTGTTAAAGGCTTTTGATCTGACAGCGAGATAGTTAGGAGTAAGTTATTTTTTTCTCCCCCTTTGTAAAGTCAGGGACAACTGGACAACGTACCGCAGGGTAGAGGGACAGGAAACGCGCTTTGTAGAGCGGTCTGTCCGTCTCTGGCTACTTTACAAAACATGGCGGCGCAAC
This sequence comes from Triplophysa siluroides, assembly GCA_006030095.1. NCBI lineage: Eukaryota > Metazoa > Chordata > Actinopteri > Cypriniformes > Nemacheilidae > Triplophysa > Triplophysa siluroides. The sequence goes on from VCII01000716.1 coordinate 16,565, forward strand.
ATGTTGAATTCCATGTAAGCCGCTCTGTGTGTAGATAGAAATAGCTCATTCTAAAGTGATACAAACAAACGGTTCATCACGTTTCACTTCTGAAGACAAAGTTTTGTATATCAAATTGCTTTTCTGTCAATAGATGCTTCTAAAAAACCCACATTGCTCTTTAATCTGTGTGATCAACATGTCCTGCATCGTTTGGGGTGACGTTTCATTTCTTCGAAAGTAAACAATATATTTTGATAGTTTGAGAGCTGTTGGTTAAGGGGGCTATAGTGAAAAACAGCGGAGCTGAAGCCCACCTAAAAAGGGTCTAGAACCGCCGCTTGATATCCTGTCCCCTTTATTCAACTACAGTGAAAAACATATACAAAGATATCATTTGTGATGAAGCTCTGTGTTATCAAGCTATTTTTTTTTGTGATCAACATTTTTTATTAGTTCAAAATACAACGAAAACACTCACAAAACCAACAACAACAACAACAACAACAACAAAAAAAAAACAAAAAAAAGGGAGAGAAGAAGAAAAACAAAATAACAACATTATAAAACAAAAGACAAAATAAATCAATCAAAAGATAAAATAAATAACAAAACATCCAGACAGAAAAGTGGGCAACAGACCTGCTTCCTGCTTTGTGATGGAAGAGGAAAGAAAATATAAGTGACTATAATTTATTCACATATTCTAATATATCGGACCAAAAGTTGTGCCAGGCATCAATAGTGACAGGTTTAGCCTTATTAAGACGTGCTGTTGTATGTTCAAAGGACACTATATTTATAAGATTATGAATCCAATATGTTTTTTTACACATAGTTGGTGTGAACCAGTTCTGTATTATTGCTTTTTTAGCAGATGTGAAACCAGCAAAAGCATTTTCTTTTTATCAGACCTACGTCCAGATCAGAGTCATCACTAAGAAGACACAAACTTGGACTTGCATCATAGTCAATATGTAATAGAGAGGATAAAGTAGAATTAACAAAGGTCCACATAGTAGAAACATTTGGGCATTCCCAAAACATATGGAGAAAGGTACCTGATATTGTACTATTGCATATATGGCAATTATATGTTGCTTGTAACTTCATTTTAAACCTCTTGTAGGGGGTAATGTATGCTCTATGAATAACTTTGAAGTGGATAAGACGATGTGCCAGATTTTTTGACGTTAAACTGAGGTTTGACCACACCCTCTCCCAGTCAGGTTTTATATTGAGACAGGATAATTCGCAATTCCAGATAGATTGAATAGAGAGAGATTTAGTCTTGTAATCATTAAGCCTGCCATATATATATGAAACAGATGTCTGACCATGAGGGGGTGCAATCAAATCCCACATAGGATGTGGAGAGACTGGAGAGTCCCAGGGAACTCCATATGCCTTGAGAGCAGATCTAAGCTGAAAAAAGACGAAGTACGAAGATGCTGGTAGCAAGAATTTGGTTCTTAGCGCCTGAAGTGAACAGAGGCCCAAAGTATCATACAGATCACCACACGTATTTATGCCCAGTGAGGACCAGGAAGGTTGAACAAATGGATGATTACCACGTAGAAAGTTAGAATTGTGCCATAATGGTGTATTCCTAAATTTGAACGGCCCTCCCATCAAACGTTCCACCTTTTTCCAGATTCTAATAGAATTTGCTATAATAGGACCAAATCTTTGGTTGATAGCTTTCTTTCCTGTACCAGTAAAAGGAATATCTTGTAATCTATGTGGTTTGACAATGTCAGATTCAATCACTCTCCACAAGACTGTAGAGTCAGATTCAACCCAAGTATAGAGAGCCTTGATTTGGAATGACCAGTAGTATAGTTCAAAATTCGGTACAGCCAATCCCCCAGAGCTTACAGAATGCTGCAGTGTGGCAAGCTTAATTCTAGGTTGTTTACCATTCCATATAAATTTGGAAATTAAAGTTTTTATCTCCTTAAAATAGTTAAGGGGTGGAGAGAGTGGTAACATAAAAAACAAGAAATTGAGTCGAGGCAACAGATTCATCTTAACTGTAGATATTCTACCTTGGAGGGAAACTTTGAGGCTATTCCATCTTTCGATATCATTTTTGATCTTCGTTAAAATGGTGTTGTTATTGTCTCTGGCTATTTTATTGATGTTTTTATAGATAGTAATGCCCAGATATGTAAAGGAGTCCTTAACAGGGATAAATGAGGGAATATGGGATTTAGTTTTAATATTATTAATAGGCATTAGTGCAGATTTGCTCCAGTTAATTTTGTAACCTGAGAAACTACCAAAATGATCAAATTCCTTAATTATGCAAGGTACTGAGGTGTCAAAGTGATCCAAATATAAAATTATATCATCGGCATATAACGAGACAACATGGTTATGTTCATGAATCCTAACTGGTGATGCTTTAGACATTCTAATAGCTTGTGCTAGTGGTTCAAGTGATAAGCAAAACAGAAGTGGGGAGAGTGGACATCCCTGCCTTGTTCCTCGTTGAAGAGGAAACGAGGGAGATACAATATTGCTAGTCAGTACTGATGCCTCGGGTGAGTGATATAATGTCTTTATCATTGAAATAAAGCGCTCGCCAAAGCCAAAATTTTGCAAAACTGCCCACATATAGTTCCATTCCAGTCTATCAAAGGCTTTTTCTGCGTCAAGTGAGAAAACAGCACAAGGACTCATGTAAGAGTTTGCAAAGTCAATGACATGGAGAAGTCGGCGCATATTATCAGACGCATGACGTCCTCTTATAAAACCAGTTTGATCTTGATGAATTAAACTGTGAATCACCTTTTCCATGCGAGAGGCAAGAACTTTGGCATATATCTTTGTATCACAAGGAATTAATGAGATAGGCCTGTAACTGGAACAATCTAAAGGATCTTTTCCTTTTTTTAAAAGTAGAGAAATCAGAGAGGTTTTTTGATCCCTATGAAATTTGCCATGCTCAATCGCAAAGGTGAGTGAATCAAGCATAAGAGGTCCTACGATATCCCAGAGTTCTAAGTATAATTCAGGTGGGATACCATCTAAGCCTGGTGACTTGCCCTTCTGAAGATGTTTTAAGGATTCATAGAGCTCTTCCAGGCTTAGAGGGGTATCCAGGGTTTCATTTTCCAATCCTGAAATCTGGGCCAGTCCTAATCTATTTAGGTAATTCTTGCAAGATGATTCATCAAAACTGGTTTCCGACTTATATAAATTTGTATAAAAATTCCTAAATATGCCATTAATCACCTTGGGATTAGTAGAAATCTGGTCATCTGGTGATTTTATTGCACTGATATAGGCCTTTGACTCACATTCCTTCAATCTAAGGGCTAACAAGTGACTCGGTCTCTCCGCGTCCTATGCAGAATGAACTCTGCTTTTGAACGTGAAAGCATATCATACTCTTTTTTAAAGAGGATAATATTGCAGCCTGAGGATCTGAAAATTGTTGTTGTTGTAGATCTTGTAGTGTTTGGATTTTATTTTCCAGTTGTACAAGCTGGCGAGTTTTGGCTTTGGCAAGATTAGAAGAAAATGCGATGCAGAACCCCCGTATCGAACATTTAGTCGTTTCCCATAGAATTTGAGCGTCAGCACCACAGGGCGTGTTAATGGCTAGGAACTCCTTTAAATGTGCTTTCAGAGAGTTAATGAATGCCAAATTACCGAGTAGTGATGTGTGTAAAGCGCCATCTAGGGGCCTTCGCCCTACTGGAGAGATGGATTTTACATAACACAGCCGAATGATCAGAGACTAAAATTGGTAATATAGAGATATAAGAGTTAGATGAAATTAAGGCTGGGTTTAGGAATATATAATCTATCCTCGAGAAAGTTTTATGCCTATTAGAAAAAAAAGTGAAATCCTTACGCGCAGTGTTTTGAGTTCGCCATAGATCAATTATGTTAAGTTCTTCATGAGTTTATTCAATAGCTTGGAGGATGGATTAGCTGTTGCATCTGGGCAAGATTTGTCTAATGTAGGGTCCAAAACAGCGTTAAAGTCACCTCCCACCACTAAAGAGCAATCTATCTCATTCTGTAAGGTATCGGAGATTTTTGTGAAGAACGCTCTATCGGTCTCATTTGGGCAGTAAATAGATGCCAATGCTATCCTTTCATTATACAGTTTGAAACGGATAAAGACCAATCTGCCCTCATCACTCCCTGTATGTTCAATAGTTAAGTGCAACTTTCTGTTAACCAAGATAAGCACCCCTTTGGTCTTTAAGGGCGCAGGAGAAAGCCGCCAATTTATATGCTTGTTCTGAAAACGTGCTACATCACATTGTTTTAGGTGTGTCTCCTGTAAGAGGGCACAAGATACAGAGTTGCGGTGTAGGTATTCTAATATTCGGGTGCGTTTGATTGCAGAGTTTAGGCCGTTCACATTCAGTGATAGAATATTCAAACTATCCATTGCACATTAACAGCAATATGCTAGGTCTTATTGAAGAGAGCACATACACAAACCAATAAAATAATACCTGAGTGTCACTATATACACTGTATAACAATTCGTCCATAGAGAGAATCAATTTAAAGAAGATTAAACACAAATTATTGGGGCAGCGGTGTCTGTTGCAAGGGGTAATCTTAAGTAAAAGAATAGAAAGACACATAACTATATACACAAACCAAAACAGACCGCACATCAACAAACATGTAGGTCTGTATGAACTCAAAACATTTCGGATACGTGGCCGGTCCACTACAACGCAAGCCATATCCCACGGTTAGCCCGCTAAGGCAAATTTTCGTTAATCATCGATCATACTCTTACCAGCCCAAGGAAATTGTCAGTCTTACCAGTCAACGGACTGTTATTTGTGAGGAAAGATAATATCCAATATCCCAACAGGAGGTTAGCAGGTATCCATGTGACTTAGTCAGATATCCATGTTTCTCCCATCGTTGTCTTCACCCGTGCAACTAAGATCGTCACGAACCCTGACGTTAGAAGTTGTAATGGTAGCCGCGGTGATCCTGTTATTTTGGAGAGCTTCAGCATAAGTTTTCCGTGTCTGAGCCAGTGAGCTGACAAAATTTTCCGCTTTTTGAGGAAGATCAAACATCATATTCTCTCCCTTGTGTTGCAGCTTGAGTACCGCGGATAGACGAGGAAGGGCCGTAGACCCAGTGCTGTCATCTTCTTCAGGATTGGGTTAAAACTCTTTCTCTTAGCCGTTGTAGTTGGACTAAAGTCGGGGAAAAACAGCAGCGTGACATTGTCGTGTGGGTATTTAACCGGGTACGCCTGCCGAGCACCTTTAAGGATCTCCGACCTGTCCTGCAATCTCAGAGCCCGAAAGATAAGAGTTCGTGGCCGTCCTGGGTTATTTTGTCTTCCATCATACATACGATGAGCTCGATCGATCTCGATGTCTCGGCCTCTGAGGGATGGTATCCATTTGGAAAGGTTAGCTCTGAGGAAACCAGCTGCATCGGAGCCCTCTGCACCTTCTGGCAGCCCCACCAGTCGAACATTGTTTCTCCTGCTTCTATCCTCAATATCCGTCAACTTATCCGTAAGTTGTTGAAGTTGTTGTTTTAGATTTGTGACCGTACGTCTATCCTCACGTGCATCCGCCTGAACTGAATCTATCTGTTCCCGTGTTTGTTTCGTCGCGTTAGCTAGATTTTGGAATTCTGCTTTTATAGTTTTAATAGAGTCATTGGTCGTTCGTATGTCTGTGTGCAGGTCACGCAACGCAGGGGTCAAGATAGCGTTTATTGCTTCTCTTACTGCACAAGCTACCATTGAATCAAGGTTACGTCGCTGCTCATCCAATGCTAATTTGATACCATTAGCAATTGCGGAGTCGAGATCCTCCCTGGAGATGGTGTCTTTGAATTTCTTAATTGGCGATTGTTCAAGTTCTCTTTTCCGATCGCCCTTGACTCCTGAAGTATTCATGGTGGGTTAGGTAGAGATAGAATCGGAATTTACTGAAAGGATTATAGAATATTTGACAAAGCGAGCGGAGCAAACGGCTAAGCGTGCATTGTTGCCGAAGGGTCACGTGATCTCTTATCAAGCTATTTTGTAATAATTTGATGATCCATCTTTAACATTCCTTATTATTCTTAAATAGAACTGAAGTTTTGACTCACTGTAGTGTCTGTAGTTGATATTGTGGATCCTTCAGTAGATCAGAGAGCTGCTTCACTGCTGAATCTCCTGGATTATTAAGTTCAGATCGAGTTCTGTGAGTGTGAGGGGTTTGATCTCAGAGCTGAAGTCAGAGCAACACAACCTTCAGATCCAATACTGCAGTTAAACAGCCTGAAACAGAAAGAAAAACTCTTCACACTTACAGAAAATGATTCATGATTTATTATTTGGAATGTCCTATTGTATTTGGAACACACACACACACACTAACACACACAAACACACACAAAGTTGTACCAACACATTTGTTTTTATAAACTCTACATTTTTCACTTTTAACATTCGTTTATAGATTTCAGTCTATATGCAGCCAGTGAGTACTAGAGCCTTATAGCGGCTATTGATATTTCAAATGAAACTAAAACAACTAACTTACTAAAAAACTAACTTTTTGTTTTTTGTGTTTTTGTTAGTGCAGATTTTATATATATATATATATTTTTTTTTATGCATTTGGCAGACCCTTTCATCCAAAGCGACTTACATTGCATTGTACTTTTATTATTTTTTTAATCTATGAAAATCTTTTTAAAGTGAATATTAAGTGAAAATAACATTATAATGCATATTTTACATTCACTTCTACTTTTACACACTACTTTTTTTCTCCATCAATCAATCATTGGAGTTTGGGTTCCTCCACAGCAGGGCAGTGTTGGCTTGCTCACCGGGAGACTGCATTTATTTATTTATTTATTAGATATTATCTATAGAATGATCTTGCTTGTTCTATAAACACTATGCACTGTGCTGTGTTTAACCTCTGTGTTTTCTTATTTGCTCCTGTAAAGCTGCTTTGGAACAATGCACATTGTGAAAAGCGCTATATAAATAAAATAAACTTGAAACTTCTCATTCCTCACGTAACGTCCATCTAAGTGTATTATTTGTTACTTCAGTGTTTCATTCATTTTGCCGTCACAGTAAAACTCCTCCCCACCACAGCTGCAGCTGCTCGCTGACCAACTGTTTCCAATTCAGTCCTCATTTATCTCGCCAGTGTTGCTACGCTAGCAACTCTTTCACTAGTTTTAGCGACTTTTCCGATCCCTTTAGCGACTTTTGTTCAGTAGAGGCTCATACAGACAAACTACTTCTTGGATAAAGCTTAGCTTTCGTTCAGTGGGAGAATGTGGGCAGTATTGCCCCGTGAGCATGAGGTCTCGCTTTCTGCAGGGAACATCTCTCTCGACGTCTACTCTGTCCAGTGAGCAGCAGGGAGAAGAAGCACATTCAGTTCACGGACAAAACGGTGTTTCCAAAAACACGACACTGTTACTGACTGTTTCATATGTATATATATACACTCACCTAAAGGATTATTAGGAACACCATACTAATATTGTGTTTGACCCCCTTTCGCCTTCAGAACTGCCTTAATTCTACGTGGCATTGATTCAACAAGGTGCTGAAAGCATTCTTAGACATGTTGGCCCATATTGATAGGACAGCATCTTGCAGTTGATGGAGATTTGGGGATGCACGAAGCTCCCGTTCCACCACATCCCAAATGCTCTATTGGGTTGAGATCTGGTCACTGTGGGGGCCATTTTAGTACAGTGAACTCATTGTCATGTTCAAGAAACCAATTAGAAATGACTCGAGCTTTGTGACATGGTGCATTATCCTGCTGGAAGTAGCCATCAGAGGATGGGTACATGGTGGTCATAAAGGGATGGACATGCTCAGAAACAATGCTCAGGTAGGCCGTGGCATTTAAACGATGCCCAATTGGCACTAAGGGGCCTAAAGTGTGCCGAGAAAACCTCCCCCACACCATTACACCACCACCATAATTGCATTAATGAGAAAATTGAACAGGTGTTCCTAATAATCCTTAAGGTGAGTGTATATATGAAACAAACGTTTTACATGAAAACAGCTTTATTGGGCAGTATGCTGTATTAAAATAGTAATACAGAATATCTAGAAAGTAGAAGCAGGGGTTCAATTGGTTTTGTCATGTGCCGGGGCTTTGTGGGGTGTATACACAGCTTATAATATTATTTTTATTAATTGACTGTATAAGTTGAAAGAGTCCTCTGTGCTTGTGTATGTTTTAGGGGAAAACGGTTGTGTAAATCTCTTCTGCACTGACGGAACCTCAGCCATCTTTCATTAAAACAACATATAAAGCGCTTTGGCTTTTGTGCCTGTAATTTGCACTACACGGAGAGCCCGAGAACAATGTGGATTAAGTTACTACTACAGCTATTGTATTCATATAGATTGAGTCGCTTCATTTTGCTCTTAAAATGCAACAGATTGCAGCATTTTCCTAAATACCTTTAGCCCCCAAAGTCTCACAAAATCCTGGCTGAAACATCGTGTCATGGATCTGCCTTCATGTCATGCCTGTTCCTGGTCTTGAGGCGGATTCATGACGAAGCCTTATGTTTTATGTGAGAGGGAGATGTTGACCCCTATCGGCCTTCAATACTCCCTCTCCCGGTCCGTGTCCTTGTTCCCGCCATCTCGTTTCCTGTTAACCTTCCCTGAGTGTTTCATTACCCGCACCTGCTGCTCCTTGTTAATTATCCTTTGTCTGTCTCCCTTTAAAACATCCTCGTGTTCATTGTCCTGTGCTCGTTCGTTGCTTGTGTTTGTACCTTGCCTTGTACTCTGCAAATGCTAGATACTGAGTCCTAGGCTATGTAAGTTTGTTTTATTGTCTACTGTTGTTTAGTTAATCTTGTCTAGTGATCCTCCCCGAGTTCTTATATATTGTTTTACCCCATTGTGGGCTTTTGTTTTGTTCCTGTTTTGTTAAATAAATCCTTTGTTAACCCCTTGATTCCCCTTGTCGCTGCCTGCAATTGGGTTCTTCTGTGTGAATCATAACAGAACGAACGAGCCAGAACAGAACCCAGCGGCAGCATGGACACTGACCGGTCTAGCCTGGCCCATCTCCTCTGCAGCCTTCGCCAGGGAAGTGAGACTGTGGACGAGTATGTGGGGAGATTCCTTGACATCGTCGAACAAGGCGTCTTTGGGGAGGAGGAGCTGGCGGTGCTGTTCAACACCGGTCTCAGAGAGCCACTCTCGCTCTGAGATGAGGGCGATGAGGCCGCTGGACTTCGACGCCGTTTGGCTAACTGCCGCAGGTCGTTTCGGAGTCTGTGACCTCATCGAAACACTCTTACTCATCTCCGCTGGTCGCGATACCCGAGAGTGGTCCTCTGCAGATCGGGGTTGTGGGCATCGCCACACACCCCTCCTCAAACTCTGTAGTCTCTCCACAACCACCCAGTCTCACTGGCAAGCGGGGGAGACGGGAATCGAGGGGGTCCTCGTCCGAGGCTTCCAATCCCGAGCCACCCGTCTCATTCTCGTCGTTCCATCAGCCGGCCACCAGGCGGGTGGCTCGGCTGAAGAAGAGGCAACGGAGGGCGACTCGGAGTCCGGTGGTCCCCAGTCCGGTGCACCCAGTGTCCAGTCTAGTGCAGCCGGCTTCCAGTCCAGTGCAGCCGGCTTCCAGTCCGGTTGCCAGTGCAGCCGGTATCCAGTCCAGTCAGCCATCCAGTGGGCCAGTCCCAGTCCGGTGCAGCCGGTATCCAGTCCAGTGTCCAGTCCGGTGCAGCCGGTCCAGTCCGGTGCAGCCCCAGTCCGGTGCAGCCGGTATCCAGTCCAGTGTCCAGTCCGGTGCAGCCGGTTTCCAGTCCGGTGCAGCCGGTTTCCAGTCCAGCCGGTTTCCAGGGTGCAGCCGTGTCCAGTCCGGTGCAGCCGGTATCCAGTCCAGTGTCAGTCCGGTGCAGTCCAGTCCGGTGCAGCCGGTCCAGTAGTTTCCAAGCAGTCCAGTCCGGTGCAGCCGGTTCCAGTCCAGCCGGGGTGTCCAGTCAGGTGCAGCCGTCCAGTCCAAAGTCCGGTGCAGCCAGTCCCCAGTCCAGCAGTCCGGTGCAGCCGGTTTCCAGAAGCAGTCCGGTGCAGTGTAGCAGTCCCGCCAGGGGTGCAGCCAGTCAGTCCGGTGTGTCCGCAGTCCGGTGCAGCCGGGTAGTCCAGTCCGTTTTCCAGTCCAGCCGGTTCCAGCCACTCCCGGCCGTTCACCCCCCGCAGTCCGCCCCTTCCAGCCGGCCGTTTTGTACCTCCGATACCCCCCCCCTGGATCCCCCGGTTGGCCCCCCCCCCCGTTAATTTTAAATTTATTGTTCTTGCCTGTCTGCCCTTAGTTTTGTTTTCCATGATTTGTTTGATCTTGTCTGTTACCCAGTCGGTCTTGTCTTGTTAGTCTTCCCCTTGGTGAACACCTGGGGGTGTTCATTAAAGGGTGGGCTTCTGTCATGGATCTGCCTTCATGTCATGCCTGTTCCTGGTCTTGAGGCGGATTCATGACGAAGCCTTATGGTTTATGTGAGAGGGAGATGTTGACCCAATCGGCCTTCAATACTCCCTCTCCGGTCCGTGTCTTTGTTCCCGCCATCTCGTTTCCTTGTTAACCTTCCCTGAGTGTTTCATTACCCGCGCCTGATCCTTGTTAATTATCCTTTGTCTGTCTCCCTTTAAAACATCCTCGTGTTCATTGTCCTGTGCTCGTTCGTTGCTTGTGTTTGTACCTTGCCTTGTGCCTTGTGCCTTGTACACTGCAAATGCTAGATACTGAGTCCTAGCCTATGTAAGTTTGTTTTATTGTCTAGTCATCCTCCCCGAGTTCTTATATATTGTTTTACCCCATTGTGGGCTTTTGTTTTGTTAAATAAATCCTTTGTTAACCCCTTGATTCCCCTTGTCGCTGCCTGCAATTGGGTTCTTCTGTGTGAATCATAACACATCGTACTTTGTTGTTGTAAATGACCCATTGGGACAGAGAGTCTGCAAGTAAATGTTAATTTTAAATATTTTTTACTTGTCAAGTTATATAATCAAATATTGATAAATGAATTTAATTGAATTGCATCACAGAAATTTTCAAAGTATCTGCAAATATCGCATCGCTGTTGGGAAAAAAATCAATTGCGCATCAACAAAAATGACAATCTTCAAAATAATTCATATAAACAGATCAACTCTGGACATGTTTAAACAATCTATTAAAATCCCAATCAAATACACACCAAAAAAAACTCATTAAATCAGAAAATAGGACAATTCATCTGTTTAGTTATTCGTGTTGCAATGCATGCTGGGAGTCATGAATAAGGTTGTATGACGTTGGTACTCAACATGCGTTTTGTTGAGTGTTAAGATTCATTCACTGATTCTTGATGTCTGACTTCAGTTGCAAAGCGTTTTTACTTTCATAACTATCACTACACTGGACTCTTACAAGGTGCAAAACTTAAACTTCAGTATAAAAACTACAGTATTTGTGCTTAATATTAAATGTACTTACTGTAATATCTGTAGTTTACAGTTTGTATTCTTCAGTCCATCAGAGAGCAGCTTCACTCCTGAATCCTGTAGATTATTGTTACTCAAGTTCAGTTCTGTCAGACTTGAGGAGTTTGATCTGAGAACTGACGCCAGTGATGAACAACTTTCCTCTGTCAGATTACAGCGACTCAGACTGAGAGAGAAATAACAAGAGAACAGTGAGTTCATTCAGTTATAACACATGTACAATGTTAAGCAGCTGGTGTGACGAGAGGATCATCAAGGGATCCACTTTTATATGGTGTTTGAATACATTTGTTTATCCACACACTACTTTAATTACATTTTGTCGCAGAAATCAGGCATGTTTAAATCTGAGCCGTTTCAGATTTCATCCTTCGTGATGTCACAATGAAATTTGCAGTGAGACATCTAGAGGCAAGTAACACTGTGTAATATAAGCGTGCAGAAGTCACACGCAGGCCATTTAATAAATATTGAGCGATCTGATATTAGGAAAATAAATTATTCTCCTCTTCACCTATAAAAAAATAAAATAAGCTACACTTGTACAATTGAACACCATGTCCATTTAAGACTTTCTTGTTTGATTTTAGACTGTTTAAGATCTGCAGAAACCATGTTTAACATAATTTTTATTCATATGATTTAATGTTGAAAGCACAGAAAGAAGAAAGAAATAACTTAATGAAAGTCAAGAGTCAAGGTCCCAACTAAGGCAAACACTCATCACAATAATGGTGGATTGTTGAAATAAAAAAATTGTTGGTGCAAATTATATTGATCCATGGTCTGTTTGAATACTGGATTCTGATTGGCTGCAAGATGTGCATTAAAACTAATGGAGTTACAGTCAGTTTGATCAATGTTTGAAATTAACTGATGAAAACAACTTTAATTTTCAGCTGTCTGATCAAAAATTACACTGTAAACATCAATAACAGCTTTAACTTTGGCAAAAGACCATGGTATAATTGGGATAATCCGAGTTAAAGGATTTTAATGAACTCCACTCCACGTCGGCTGATTCTTGGCCTCCACGTTGTGCAATAAAACTTAAATGCACGGCTAGCGGTGGATTATCTCTTTCTAATTTATTATCTACCTACACACATTCCTGAACTTTAGTAATAAAAACAGGTAAATGACTCACTCAGCTCTTCTGGAGGCTTTGATCACTGGCAGAAGCCTCAGAACACATTCATCTGATCGATCATATTTCCTCAGATTAAACTCATCCAGCTTCTCTTCTGAGTTCAGTAACACAAACACCAGAGCCGACCACTGAGCAGGAGAGAGACGGACTCCAGTAAGACTCGACTCATCTCCTCTGTTCACATATGTTTGTACTTCCTGCACTAGAGAATGATCATTGAGTTCATTCAGACAGTGAAACAGATTGATGGATTTCTCTGGAGAGAGATTCTCTCTGATCTTCTTCTTAATGTACTCGACTATTTCCTGTTTACTGTCAGAGCTTCTTCCTGTCTGTGTCATCAGATCTCGTAAGATTGTCTGACTGGACTCCAGTGAAAGACCCAGAAGAAATCTGAGGTAAAGATCCAGGTGTCCGTTCTCACTCTGTAAGGCCTTGTCCACTTCACTCTTCAGTAAATCACTCACGCTTGACTTGTTTTCTTTATCTTGAATCAAAAATAAGAACTTGAATAAAGCGGCGAGAAACTCCTGAACGCTCAGATGCACAAAGCTGAACACCTTCCCCAGGTTCAGTCCAAACTCCTCTCTGAAGATCTGAGTACAAACTCCTGAGTACACTGACGCTTCTCTGACATCAATGTCACACTCTCTCAGATCCTCCTCATAGAAGATCAGGTTCCCTTTCTCCAGCTGTTGAAAAGCCAGTTTTCCCAGTGACTCAAGACTCTTTCTCGCCTGCTGAAGATCTACCTCACATTTCCCATCATACTTCTGACTCTTCAGTTTGGTCTGAAACATCAGGAAGTGTGTGAACATGTGAGTGAGAGTCTTGGGGATCTGTGCTGGACTCTCTGCTTCACTCAACATTCTCTGGAGAACAGTGGCTGAAATCCAGCAGAAGACTGGGATGTGACACATGATGTACAGACTTCTGGATGATTTCATGTGTGTGATGATTCTGTTGGCCAGACTCTCATCATTGATTCTCTTCCTGAAATACTCGTCCTTCTGAGGGTCATTGAATCCTCGTACATCTGTGATCAGATCAACACACTCAGGAGGAATCTGATTGGCTGCTGCTGGTCGAGAGGTGATCCAGATCAGAGCAGAAGGAAGCAGATTCCCCTTGATGAGGTTTGTCAGCAGCACATCCACTGACGCTGATTCTCTGACATCAAACAAACTGGGATTCTTTGAGAAATCTAGAGGAAGACGACACTCATCCAGACCATCAAAGATAAACACGACTTTATAATCATCAAAGTCTGTTGATCTCAGTTCTTTTGTATCTGTGAAGAACTGATGAAGAAGATCCATCAGACTGATCTTTGTCTGTTTGATCAGATTCAGTTCTCTGAAGGGAAGTGGAAATATGAAGTGAAGATCTTGATTTGTTTTTCCTTCAGCCCAGTCCAGAATGAACTTCTGCACAGAGACTGTTTTTCCAATTCCAGCGACTCCTTTAGTCAGCACACTTCTGATGGGTTTGTTTTGGACTTTAAAGATGTCATTACATTTGATTTGTGTCTCTTGTGTCTCTGATCTTCTGGATGCCGTCTCAATCTGTCTCACCTCATGTTCATTATTGATGTCTTCACTCCCTCCCTCTGTGATGTACAGCTCTGTGTAGATCTCATTCACAAGTGTTGAGCTTCCTTGAGCTGAGATTCCTTCATTCATTCTCTGGAATTGCTCTTTTAGTCTGGATTTGTGTTTCTTCATGCACAGCGGTGCAAGTTCTGTTGTGTAAAGGAAAATAAATGAAAGTCAACGAATGAAATATGTCAAATAAAAGTCAATAATCCACAGGAATAATTCATGAGTCTCTTACTGGTCTGTAATGTGTTAGCGAGCTCTGTCTGGTTCATCTTCCTCAGGACCTTCAGTGTGATCTTCAGAAACATCTCTCTGACTCTGCACAGATCTTTATCATCATCTTCCTCTCTCTCAGAGCATGATGGGTAATCTGAACTCAGTAGACTCTTGAAGATCTTCAGATCCTTCTTCATCACAGAGATGATTTTCTGCTCAAGCTCCTGAAGTTATTGTTTATAGACACAGAGATTTAGTTTCCTTTGCTTAAACAAATGTATTTTAACCACATGGACAGTCAAAGAAAACTTGAAAACACCAGAAGCCAACTAAAGCAAACACTGATCACAATAATGGTGCTTTTTCAACATTAATTGCAGGTGCAAAAGTGAAACAGATTCAGTGTCATTAACTTTGACAAATCAACAAGTTTGAACATTGTTGTTTGTTATCAGTGTAACACTTCTGTACAGATTCAGTGTTAATGATATACATGATAACAGCAAACACACACACACACACATGTTGGGTTTCCATGTTTTATGGGGAGACTCCATAGACGCAATGGTTTTTATCCTGTACAATCTGTATATCATATTCCACACCCCATAAACCTGACAATCATTCACAAAACATTTTTAATTCTGTATGATTTTTAAGCTTGTTTCCTCATGGGGACCAAAAAATGTTTTGGATATAAACATCTTTGTGGGGACATTTTGTCCCCATACCGTTGGGTTTACCCTACCCACACACACGCACACGCGCACACACACACCACACACACACACACACACACACGTACCTGGAAAATTGAATCCAGGTTCCTCCCTTTGGACTTTGATCTGTTACTGTAATATAAAACACATTAATATGTTTGTGCATATGAGGAAATGTAAAGGTGTAATACACACAGTAAACACTTGGATAAATGTGTGTATCTGTCAGTGGTGTAAAGTGTACAGGTGAAGATCAGCAGCACAGACTCAAGTTTAGAGATACAGACTGATGAAGTGATTTACTCGTCTAAACCATCAGACTGTCCTCACCTCACATCTGCATCATCACAGTCTCCTGAACTGAAGTTACGTGGAAGATCCATTGATCTATCACTCTTCATGGACACACAGCTGGGTTCAGGAGATCCTCCACGAGTCAAACTAAAACACAACAGCAAACACACACTGTTACAACAACTACAAACTCTCACAACTCTGACACAAAGTCTCTTCATTTTCTCAGTGTTATTGAGAATATTATTGTCAATGTAAAACTTTTTCAGTAAAAACTCAGATTCTCTCACCGGTTCATTGTGTTTGTGCTTCTTTCTCCACTGAGACTCTTTTTGGAGGTCATGACAGCGACTCAAATGTTGACTTTCTACCTGCAGATGAACTGAACACAGATTGAATATTCAGATGTAAGCAGCAGAAGTCTCAGTATTTGTGCTGTTTTAGTGTCTGGATCTGAACGTTCAGTCAGAAAGGCTTCACAATGTTTTATAAGAGATGAAGTTCAGACTATTTTCTCAAAGGGCGCTGTGGTAGAAATGTACTTCACACACCTGACTGAAGATATAGCTTATAGATCACAGCTGTATGGGACACACCAACTATTCTAACCATTCTTATTTTGGGTCTGACCTCTATAACTGTAATATTACTGTAAACTCAGATTATTATAATATACTGTAGAAATGGGATTTAGGTATTAATTAAGTTAGAAAATGTTTGTTCCTTTGTCTTGAATAGTATATCCAGTAGGAATAAAAACATTTTTTATCACAAACAGAATGCAATTTTCAATAAATGATACATTGTATAAATTAAATCATTTATTGTAATAAATTAATTATTAACTCTCCTATAAAATTTAAGGCTACAACATAAATCAAAATGTTATTGAACAACATGAAGGTGAATAAATAATGTCAGGATTTTTATTTTGGGATTAATTATCATGTTAAATAATGCATTGACTATGAAACATATTTGAACATAATTTTTGGAAGACTATGGAAAGAAAGAAAATATTTTCTGGCGTACAAATGATGTGTTTTAGTTGTAAGAAATGGTTCAATCTTTTCTTCATTATCTCTTAGCTTTCTTTAACTGTGTCCTTCAGTCTGTCTAACTCTTGCACCAGTTTCTTCTCCCTCCCTGAATTATGATCTATGCCGTCTAGCAATAGCAGTGACGTAAATGAAAATGATTGACATGATTTCACCAGCAGCTGATTGGACTATCCATTCACCGCCTTATTTTTAGTTATATTTCTTATGGGCCAATGAGGGTCTATTTTTGTTCCCGCTGAAGTATATTTAAAATAAAATAAAATCAGGCCAATCAGAGGCCCCTAAACACGTGGGTCCCTAGGCTGCAGACAAGCCTGTGCGTTAATCCGTGCCTGGCTACCACGCATTGCGCAGAAATGTGGATTTTTTTATTTATGTTGAAACATATGCAGGGGCGCAGATGGGATTTTATAACTGGGGGGGCCAAGCTATACCCCAATAGAATTTCACAACAATGTGAAATACAAGATATTCTAATTTAAGGTTGAAAGGTTTATAATTGCTGCCCAGAGCCGTCGTAAGGGCTGTGCCAAGTGTGCGACCGCACAGGGCCTCGCGCCGGACCTGAAAATAATATTTTGGTGTTTTTTTTGTTTCCTTACCCGGCTAAATACAATTTCTGATGTGTCTTCCTCTATCTATATCATAACACATGAACACATTTATAACATTGTTTTATTCATTTCAATACGGCCTTATGGTCTCCATGGCGTGCTCGTTCTATGTACTTAGCTGCTCACTTTGAGGGAGAATAAGAAATGTCGGCTGCAGCACGAGAGCAAGATCGATTTCATCAACAGATCAGACCCTCAAAAGAGTTCTGAATAAAAGGATATAAAGTAAAAAAACTGTCAACAAATGTCATTTTGTCAATGAAAGACATTTGGCCTAAATATTGAATAGCTCAGTGAGTTGTAAGGAGTTGGATCGCACTTCACCATCTGAACTGAGCCATGAGGTAATGATTTACTGTTACTGTGGTAATCCATCTGATGTCCATTTCAGTGTACAGTTCATTTGAATGATTGAATGATAAAGTTTCATTTGTAATAATGCTGTTGAACTGACTGAACGAAGAGATGAAGGCATTACTGATCAAATAAGAGCTCATGGTTCTCTGCGCGTGGTCGTCTCTCCCCATCTGGATACATCAAATGGATGTGTACAGTATAAGTCTTCCCCCTTTAATCTAACGCTGTTCAATTGATGCAAACTTTTTCCTGAAATATCCACAGCACTAACAACAAAGAGCTCGGATCATCTGCCCATCAGATGCGTGTGAAAGTTGATCGAAAATCATCATAAAGCTTCATGAAAAAGCATTTCCTCCAGAGGGCCTCGCACAACAAACTGCACAGAGCCTCTCACCCCCTGCGACGGCCCTGATGCTGCCAAAGACTTCAGAAAAGAAGAAAGAAGCGTTCTTTCTATTCAAGTATTATCAATATATTATTCATAGTTTAATAGCACTTGTGTCGAATTTACGGACTTACGTGAATGATCCGAAACATGAAATAAACACGATGTGGTTTAAAACACGGAACAGTTTTGATAAAGATGGCGAAGGTCTTGTGATCCTTGATTCGATGTTTGCTTTTGTGTTTCCGAGTCACAGTGTTCAAGTCTTAGTCAGTCGCAAGTCTGATTCTGTCGAGTAAGGCAGTGACTCGAGTTGTTGACTGTTCGACGTCTCGCTCCAGCCAGTTCAGTTCTCACCTGTGTAGAGCCGTTGATCTTCACTTCCTCAGTACTGTCTGCAATGTTACTTTTCTACAGCAATAGTTTTCTTTTAGTCTCTTTAGACATTCGGTGGATTATCACATTTCCTGTTCTCGTGACAAAATGGATCCTGACGGTCGAGTTGTACTTTTACTTTCACTTTGAGGAGGAGGAGTCAAGCAACATTTAAAGGTGCAGTAACTGTTTTTATCAGATTTTGGGTAGGCCTACGTACATTTAAGCTTCTGAAATATAAAAGTGCTGATAATATGTGAGATTGTGTGCT
The DNA here is from genome assembly GCA_006030095.1 of Triplophysa siluroides. Classification (NCBI taxonomy): domain Eukaryota; kingdom Metazoa; phylum Chordata; class Actinopteri; order Cypriniformes; family Nemacheilidae; genus Triplophysa; species Triplophysa siluroides. The sequence continues at coordinate 35,090 of VCII01000716.1, forward strand.
ATTATGTGGAACTGCACACGTTTAATTAGTTGGACTTCAACACATCTTTATATGTACTTCAAAAACTGCTTCTATTGTGTTTCAAATAAAGTTTTAGTGTCCTGCTCAATGAATGACAAACTATTAATGTGAACTAAAATATACTTTAATATACTACACTTACAGTGAATTACATGTAATATATTTGAAGACCTTACGTAACAGTTGAGCTTACTTAAAACATTGCATAACCTTGACTTCAGTTTATTAAGTTTGTTGATTAATGATAATGTGATTAAACTCAAAAGATTAATTTAGTTCTACTAAAACTTGTACATTATGGTGAATGTTGAGACTGCTGCTTATGTGAAGCTACACGGTTCTGCCTGCGAATGTGTTCAAGCCTGTTGGTTTGAATACAATGTCACGTTAATTTCTTCAACAACAATCAAACACTCAAAAAAATGAAGTGTCGCTGTTGTTAGTTTTCCTTAACCCATCCTTGTTCACAGTACATAAAGAATGCAAGTAACTGAATTAATGGAAGTTCTGTCAGCTTGTGTTTGACTGCTCAACTTAACATTGTTTAGTAGAATGCAAAACCCTGTGATATTGGACCTATTGTTGAGTTTACTTAATGTAAACAAGTTAATTCAACATGACTGGTTGAGGAGGATTTTCAGTTCCCAGCATGCTTTGCGTAAGACTGCATTTACGCAGAACATTTTGAAATTTGGTGTTATTTTAAGTGTTTTTCAGTAAAGAAAAAAGACTTGTTTGTGTTTAATGTTCATTTATCTTTGAGGTGCTAAAGAGTTTGTTGTATTTTTTAGTTTTAGGGTTGCCATTGTTTTGAAGAGCGGTACATATGCTTAGTGTGTGAGAGGTTTGCCTGTGCCCATGATTTCTAATGCATCATTCAATGAGCTTTAACTGTACTGAGATGCCTCTCATCTGACTTGCTCATTGTGATTTGACTTGTATATAAGCCAGTATATAATTTATGTGTGACAACAAAAAGTACCATTGAGAAGGATAAATATTGAGGAAAATTAACCTAAAATGACTGGTACAATCGTTGCGTGGAACCACTCGACGCAGCTTTTTTAAGGTAATTCAACAAATATTTTTTTTGAGTGTGGCAAGCAACCATTAAATCAATGTTAAAAACATGTTGATTTGTCAGTGTTAATTGCATTGAATCAATATCACATTTGCACCCGCAGTTAAGGTTACATTGTGAGTTCATGTCCAGGTAAGCACACCTATAAACCGAATCTACCATCCAATCGCATTGCAAGGGTGAACAACAGGACCTAATAGTTGTGAAAACGGGCCCACGTGAAGGTTTATTTTAGAAGGGATAAACTGATGCTGTAATATTACAACAGTGGGCCATACAGGGTTAAAGAGATATGTCTTGACCGTTTTTTTTAAATATAAATACTTGGCAATTCTCTCATTTTTTGGAGCACAATAACTAAACGAGGTACCACCAGATCGCCTAAAATTGACTGTGCCATATTCTAAAAGACCAGCACTAAAGGATCTTAGAGTACGATTTGGAATATATTTTGACAGACAATCGGAAATGTATGCAGGTGCCAATGCAGTTACTTGTAGACTAATAATATCATTTTTAAATCTATTCTTTGGTGGACTGGAAGCCGGTGTAGTTCCATAATTAATATGATCTCTCCCTTTTGTTTTCATTAATACTCTGGATGCTGCATTTTCTATTAATTGTAACTTTGCTGTAGAGGCAAACCAGTATACACAGCATGACAATGCAGATCATACATGCACATAAACGAAAGGGTGAGCCTACCTACACAACATCCCTAATGGCCGACACAATAAAGTATCGATCTCAGCCTATATGCAGACAGTGAGAGCTTTGCAGTGGTAAATGATATTTCATGTAATATCTGTTTTTATTCCATCAGCTTATTTTGAGGTTTTAACTGTGTTTCAATTAGTAAAGTGAAAATACTTAAGTGAATATTAAGTGAATAACTTTAATAACTTTAATGAAAAACTAAAATGAAAGCCTATTTAATGCTTATTTTACATTCAGTATTTGGGTAAATGAAATAAAAAATACCCAAAATAAATAAATGCATGATTTGCGTGCGTCAAAAGGTAACACTTTACAAGAAGATAAGATGTATTGTTAACATACTGTGAGTACGTGCTTTAACTAACATGAACTAACAAAGAGCAATATACATTTTCATCATGTATTAATCCATGTCAGTGTTACTTAATGTCAATACAATGTTTCATGTTAGTTCATGGTGAATCAACTTTCTTAACACTTACAGCTTTTGATTTTAAAATAAGTAAATGCTGAAATTAACATGAATGAAGATTAGTTAATGCTGTAGTATTGTTGTCCGTTGCTCGGTCAGGATAGCTAATGCATCAACTAATTCTCAATAAATACAACATCGTCTTGCCATATGACCAGATGAGGGAGCCATACTCATATCAGAACTGTATATCATCGGGCCATTGAGAACACATTTAATCATGCTTGTAGTCTGTTAAAATATGTCAGTGTCATTTTCTAAAGATGCAGCCCAGTAATGTTGTTTTTCTAAGGCATTTTTATAAAAGCGACATAAATATCCTGAACTTAAAGATTTTTTTACACACAAAACTTTGAAAGGTTTATTTAATCTAATAAACTCAGATTTGATTGGCTGAATGCACTAGTCCAATGGGAAGGTCATGCGTGTTTCATTTTGTGTCTTTACTGTATGTCTTCACGCTTTGAGAGCGCCATTAATTGTTTCTTTACACTGGTCAATTAGCTTATTACAGAATAATGGACATGATGATGCATCTCTAAAAATCCAACTCTAAATGGGGCATAAAAACTAATAAGTGTACTGTGACTGTTCACTTTACAGATGCCTTGTGTGTGGTTCATGCCCAGTTTATGCACCAGGGACCTCATTTATAAAAAGTCCATGCGAATGTTCATATTTATTAAAACGTAAAATAATTATTTGACGTGGAAAATCTCTTAGCACCACGTCAGGGTCTGAGCAGACGTGGCACTTTTGCTTGAGTGCAGAACGTTTATTGGAAATATAACCCATTGCTGCCGCTGGTTTGGGATTTGGACGTTTACAGCTGCTCTTTCATATGTCAATGACATTCATTAGACATCATTAAAAGGCGGTGATCTGAAACAGTTCAGCTGCCCGCTATTTCAAGACAATTTGCGATTTATAGACTTCACATCTGAAAGAAAGATGTAAACGCGTTTTCTGTGCGTGCATTCATCTTTGAATCACAGGTATACGCACTTTGAGAAATTTAAGACGGTTTGTATGCAACATTTTATAAATGAGGCCGCTGACCTTTAGACTATGTGCACTAGATTAGAGATCTGTGCGGGACTGATTTTTTTGTCCCGCGTGTTAACCCGCTATCTGCTTAGAATGATTTTCGTCCCGACCCGACGGATTGCGCTAAATTTAGTTCACGTTCCCAGATCTCACATTTAAGACCTCATATTTAAATTTCCCCATAACAAAAAAAATACGTTATACAAAAACATGTCAGTTATTTTTATTGTCTTGTCAATATACATTATTGTTCTTACATTTTAATGTCAATACAGTATACACAATGTCACAGAGAAAAAAATATTAAATGCATTTAATACAACGTCTTTCACTCGAACTAAAGCAAAATATGAATAAACGAAACCCTTTGGTGTAGTGTAAAACCAAATGCTCAAAATAATCAAACAGATTTCATAAAAAAGTTATACTTACTTAAATATTAAAAGTTCCTGAAACACAATTTTACTTTTAAGTAAAGTATAACGATTTTTTTATTTATTAATTGTGTTGTGTTAACTTGATTTATTTAAGTAAATTGAACAAGCGTCAAGTGTTATTTTTATCTACTCGATTGAATTTTTTTTTTTTAAAGTTAGTTAAGCCAAAGTCTAACTGTTTTGAGCCCGTTTAACACATTTCAATTGCGTTTGAACATAAAAGCTAATACGATGATGTGTTTACATCGACCAATGATAAAAATTAAATAAAATTACACATGAGATGTATTCTGTATTTATCTATCATTTTATCAATAAAACATTTGTAATTATATTCACTGCACTAGATCAATGTGTTTTATTTCTAGAATCCTGATATCTGGATCCCTCAAGACTCACTCCAGTACCAGGGGCTCACGGGTGTAAGGGGCCCACAAAAGGGTGAGAGGGTCTTATCTCTTCCAAGGGAGATCGTCCTGACCGGACTAATGAAGCTGATTTATATTCATGTGTCCCGTTTACCCTGCAGCTGCTTCGAGAGGCAATTGTTCAAGCGGCAAACCCCTATTGCCTGACTAATGACAGAAGAATCTTACAGTATCTCAAGGCATATCACTGAAAAGCAAAGAGCTTTTTACTATCAATGATTGTTTCAACTGTTTTGTGCGGATCTGTTAGATGCTATAAGACCCCAGAGTCAGATGTCATTCTACCGTCAGCTTTTCAATTGCACTGTAAATCTAATCTGCACTGTTGTACCCGACACAATATGTACAATAATATTGTGTCTGATGGTGTGTTGCATCCACCATAATCTTTTTTAATCTTTAATAACACAGCTGAGTATGGCAGAGCTTATCTCATGGTCACAATGACTGATGCTTTCCAAGTTTAATAGACTGCCCTGTCAACACCCCTCTACCCCCATAAGCCCCCCTGAAAAAACACAGCATGCTAAATACTTCATCATCTTTCACGGAAACAAACAAACAATCAAACACAGACTGTGTGATTGTTTGTTTCAGTCCAGTAGAGGAGCCATTGTTTTGGAGTGACATGTTTTCATTAAACCAGCATGAAGGCTGTTTTGTAGATGATATTATATTCAACTTTAGCCACTATATTAGGTTATATTACATTACACTGACCTTTTTATCACATCCAGGTAGAACGATAAAAAGCTTACATTATATAGCCACTGAACACTATAAGGTTAACATTGTAGGGCCATTTTACTGTGGCACAGCACCATCAGCTCATTCTTTATCCCTGAATCCCTACGGACACAAGAGTCACAAACGACACGCTCAAAGACTGCCCACAACCGTCTCTTTTCTTAAAAATGTTATGGATGATGAGAAAATCAGTCATGGACACTTCTTTCTTCTTTCTTCATTTGTCATTTTTGTTTTGTTTCTTTGTTTTGAGATGTTGAACATCCAACTGTTGGCTTTAGGATTATTTATTTTTTCAAATACATTTGTATTTTATCGCATTAATAAAAAGCAATACTAAATGCAATAAAATACAAAAATAATTAATTTCTATGTTCAAATTACCCAAGGTAGAGAACAGAATTATTGTTATTATGATCATATTTTTTGCTTCTAAATTATATGGTTTACTCTATGAGTGATTCTATAATTACAGGTACATACCATTTCAATGGGGTGTATTTATCAATTTGGCAAAATATTATTTCAAGCAATGACCCATTTTATATAAGTTGATATTTCTCTTTCTTTTAATAAAGAAAGTTAGCAAGTTCTTTAATTTATTTAGCAAAAAATGCAAATTATATACTGGAATTTGTCCGATTTCATACATTTCAAGTTTGCTCTTCAAAATTAACCCTAGAAGACATGTTTGTGTATATTATTTTCAGCATTATTTGTTCAAAATAATAATTTAAACATGATAAATGTGTTTTTAGACTATTTGAATCCTAAATAAACATACAATTATTCACTTCGTGTGTGTCGAGAAATCTATGTCAACTATGTTACCCATTTATATAACCCCTATAAATCAGCAATGGTTTGCTCCAAATTCAAATAAGCAACAATGTGTGAAGCCACGCCCTTTTTGATTTCCTAGAAACATGCGGTTTACCACATTTGAAGAGGCTATCAGGCTCTATAAGAACATGCATTACAATGGGGTGTAAGTTGCACCCCTGGGGTGTAAGAGCCACCCCAAATTTCCGATTCACAGGAAACATGCCCATATAAGGTGTTAAACGTCCTGTGTTGAATATCTTCGCAGTACAACCACTTAGAGACAAGCTGGTGGGCTCATTTTACTCAGGCAACCTATCCGTGTCACATGATCATTATGAAGATATTAAGCCACGCCCATACCAACCATTTACAGCAACCTAGCAACCGATCCCATATACTCCCATTATAAAACGTCCAAATGGATATCTTTGCAGCACAGTGTCGTAGAGACAAGGGGTGGGCTCATATTACTCAGGAAACCAATCAGTGTCACAGGATAATCTTAAAGCTATTAAGCCACGCCCATAGCAACCAAACACATTAGCCTAGTAACCATTTAGCAACACCTATATCTCAGCATCAGAACATCGTAGAGACACGGGGGTTGGTTCGTTTCACTCATAGCTTAGAGTATTATCAAGTGCAGATGTCATAGCAACCAAACATATTAGCCTAGCAACCGTTTAGCAATATGTATATCTCTGCTTAAGAAGTTCATGGTGTGAATATACTGGCCAATCAGAGGAGTTTAAATTATTCACCGGTGAAGAAGTGCAATGCTGAAGTCCTTACAGTGCTCACAAAGTTTATCTAACAGATATGATGTAAGGAAGAGATTAGAGTAGTCAGACTCTTTACTCAATAACCCGAAGCCATTGAGTGTTTTAGTGATGTTGGATGTTTTTATTTGTTTACTATATATTTCCCGTTTGAACTGATTTTTGTGTTAGAGAATCAAAACTTGTTTTGTAGCGTGTAAAAAGTTTTCATGTATTCTAATATCTGAAAGTAGGCTAATAATCAAGACAACGTCACGGGCAATAGTCAACATCAAAGATTTAGTTTTAATCTTGCTGTCCTATGGAATGAGCATATGTTTTATCAGATATATGCTGCTCTGATCCACATCAGTTTAAAGACACCTCTGGTGCTGCGTTGTTTCTGTTTAAATTCATTTTCAACATTTTCATTATTTATATTTTATAATTTATTTCATCTACTTACATTTAGAAGTAAATGATCACTTGTACCTCTCATCAGCAAGCCTAGGATTTATTTATTTATAATTCAAGGCCTGGTCAGGGTTACTCACACATTTTTTGTCTTGGTCTGTGGACCCCCTGAAGTAGCCTTGGCCACCCCTGGCCACCCCATATATAAAACTCTAGCTCCGTCACTGATTTACTCGCACAAATCGCTTAATTCACGTTTGGTGTGAATACCCTATAAGAATACAGCATTCAGAAAAAAATACTGTAAAATATCAAAATAAAAAATCACCATCAAACGCCTTATTTCAATACATGCGCATATGAAAGTTATGAATAAAAAATGTATCAAATCATGAAATATTAACTTAACTTCTGGTTTGTATTCCAACTCCCCCAAGTTAAAGGAAACCATGAAGGCAAATGATCCTACAGTAGCTGCTCTCTTCAAGAAGTCAGATCATTAACTCTTCACCATCCTCCTCCTCCGTACAGTCACTGGGTTAACATGACTGTGATCCTATAGACACCTTCCTGTGGCGGCAACTAGACCCTTTAGTTTTTGAGGGATGTGTCATCAAGTTTGCACATGAAGAATTAAGGTATACCTATAGCCATTCTGAAAATCATTTTAGCTCCCTCTGTGGGGTTAAGTACTGTCTAGTTGTTGAGGAACTGGGCAGTGCGGCTAAATAGAAAATGTGAGGTCACTGGCACAAAATATTCATCTAACATAACCTTTTAAACCTAAACTAGTTATAAATTGCCCTCCACACTCTCTCTCTCTCTCTCTCTCTCTCTCTCTCTCTCTCTCTCTCTCTCTCTCTCTCTCTCTCTCTCTCTCTCGCAAATCCCTCTTTTCTCCGTGCTCCAATTTCAGGAGCAGAATTCCCATTTCCTGAAAAAACAGCGTGTGTGTGTGTGTGTGTGTGTGCGCGTGCACATCTGTGTCTGAAAGAGAGAGACTCTGTCTGGCTGAGGTAGAGCATGAACATCTAAAGCAATTGCATTTGAATAAATGGAGCAAGAGTCAATCAGGCAGACGGAAATGATGGTTTGTTTTCTGAAGCCTTGTGTATGTGGCCTGTGTTACGGTTTCTCTGTATCGCTTCTCTGTTTTCCTCTTTTTATAAATACAAAGCTTAAAATGATTAGAATGAGATACAAATATTTGCTTGCTCTGTTTGTGCAGAAGTGTGACTGTTTATTCGTGAAAGTGTTGGATATGTCAGTATGGCAAACCCGTACTTAATATTAGTCCTCTGCATTAAACCCATCAAGTAAATTGTGAACAGATATACACTTGGGGTTTCACTAGTAGTTTATAGTACTTTCATATGACCAAACCCCCCAAATAGTTATGTGTGTCCCACACCATCCAATGTGCGTCCCAAATTGCAATATATTCTTCACCATTGTATAGTATAAATAATGTGAGTAGTGTATTCACAGACAATTCAGGAAGTGGTGCACTTAATGACCTAGATGATACACTTTTAGACACAATTTGCACACCGTCCTTCTTTCTGGTTTCTGAATGTGATATCTGACATTCCACCAGTATTGTTACGAAACTGAACTCAAGAGGTTGAGGATCCAAATGCAAAATGTGTATTAGAGAGCAATCCAAACACATGATCCATTAGACAGACGAGAGGTCCAAACACAGGTGATCAAAAGTAAAATCCGGGGTAATCCACAGCGCTATGTATAAACAAACACATTGAGCCAAAAACTAAGTGAATGCTCAGCGTTGCAGTTGTAACACATACAAGACTTCGCAAGGAATGAATGAGAACACTGGGTTTAAATAGACTGAGTTGGCAAGCCTAATGGGACACAGGTGAACAAGATTGGGATTATGAGTCCAGCAAAGGGTTTTGGGCAATGACATCGTAACAGCACACAATTATGCCCTAGCAACCACCCAAAAGACCTTAGCAACCACATAGGAACTAAAATGATACAATTCTGCAACATTATTCTAGCATTGTATGAGCATATATTGTACATTTTACCAGTTATATAGATTGTTTATGAGTTCACAGTTAGTGTGCATCCTTCCTACATTAAAGATGCAGCAGGTGTTCCAGAGATGCAGGTACAGTGCCAGCCACCGCTGTCGCCCACAACAACCTTTCCATAGTTAAAGCCGTCCCTCGTTCTGTCGGCATCAATCTTCATTTCTCTTCAGAGTGTAATTCCTGACAAAATGAACGATATGAAGACAATTACAAAATGTAAATCATCAATCAAAACCAATTTCGTTCACAAACTATTCAATGATTCATTTTTCATTTTGTCGCATCTTCCCTGTGAAACGGAAACAAGAAAAGAAAATGAAAAACAAATTGCAGTAATAAAAGTGTCACCAGTCAAGACATTCCTTTTTCTATACAGGAAAGTCATTTCTGTGGTATGGTAAATGGCATTTCAGGAAATATAAAATCTTGATCTCTGATGTGCGCTTTTATTGTCTGCCTTCACTTTATCAGAGCAACTGGTGTGTACACAGCATATGTGAGTGAATTGAATCGCTCGTTGTACACAATCCAAGCCGTGTAGTGTCACAGCACATGACCTGAATATCAGCGTCGCATTATAAATGCAGATCACATAATGCAGAGGCAGCTCTCATCTGAGGTACAATACAGCGAGCAGACCCTCAGTCCATTACATTACACATTAGATGATTTAAGGATCTGTGTTGTAGCTTTCCTGTAGCTCAGAGCATGGTGCTAGCAACGCCAAGGTCATGGGTTCGATCCAAGGGATTGCACATACTTAGAAAACAAATGTATAGGATAAAGCAATGTCAGCCGCGTTGGATAAAAACTTCTGCCAAATGCATAAATGTAAATGTAATTATTCAGATTTTTTAACTAACTTGTCTCTACAGTAGATGTTTGGCAAGTGCTTTATTATATTATATATATAAAAAAATATTTGAGAAATGTCTCACATCGTGTCTAAACGCGACATGACAACCTGCCTGTTTTTAATTGGTTTGTTGCGTCGCGCCGCATCCACTGTGGAGAAAATGTACAATTATAATTGGTTCTAATGCATTTCTAATGTCTTTTGTCGTGTCGCGTCGCGTCCGGTGTAGACACGGTGTCAGTGGTTTTGTGTTTGTGTTGTTTGGTTACCAGCATTCTTCAGAATATTTCTTGTGTTTTGCGAAAGAAAGACATTACACAAGTCTGAAATGACATGAGGATGAGTAAATGATGACAGAATTTTAACTGAACTATACAGAAGCCGCTAGGTGTCACCGCGCTGCAACGGAAGGAAAAACATGCAAATAGAAAAAACAAGAAGATTCAGATGCATCTTCATTACTCATATGGCGGTAAATGCCCTGCAAATACTGGCAACACAAACACGGGTGTCGTGATGTTTCATCTGAGCGAGTACTCCACTGGTGTTGACCTTAGAAATAACTTCTCATGTAATGAAGGTTTGCTTTGGACCCTCTGTTCCATCGTCAGTATTTTGGCACGTGTTTAAACAGATCTCAGTGTGTATTTTTGGCTCTGAAGTGCCCGTGGCCACAAAATACCTGAATTGTCAAATTGTTGCTATGGTTACTGTGGTCAGATAAATGCAATAGGAAACAGGCGAGGTTTCTCTAAAGTGGAAGCCCAGGCAGACGTGCTTTGGTGCTTGAACCGTGTAACCGCACGTGACTCATGTGAGTCAGACTAGAACTCTGGATAGACAAATGGTTTCTATGGTTACCAAAGATCAGTAAGGTTATCATCACAGAACAGAACATTATAGACATCTGCATATTTAGAGAAAATTGCTTCATAATAGCACATGACTCATCACTTTGAAGCTGGGATGGAGGGTCACCGTTTGGCACCACCACAGAGAACTATAGTGAGAGAAATGATAAATGAAATCACAAACGGCTGCATACGTGTGCTCTTCATTTCTAGGTGTTTCTTCATCTACTGACTTTGTGAATATTAAAACAATCTCTTACATCTTGGAGATGTTCCTTTAGATCTTGTGCTTGAGACAGAACTGCACTGTACCTTGTTTTAGCGGCTTAGTTTCCATACATATGCTCCTCCGATAATGTGTCTCTACTGTATTTCTGGTGTCAATCCAAGGCGACACGTTTTCATCCCAACCCGCCACGTTGCACTTTTATGATCTAATCTTTCTGACACTCGTCCCCGGAGGAAAACGTTCAACTGTCATATGATACACTGACTTAACACTCTGACATTTGCCATGTGGCCCTCCATAGACCATAGAATCAACACATGTTTGTACTCACTCTAGGCTTTATATTGTATTCATGGACTATCCATCTAAACCGAGACATAAACTGAGAACTGAGGGCGTGACATCTGTGGCTGTCAGAGAAGTGTAGGCCTATCTCATTTTAACCAGCGCTGCTGCTGTTACCATTCAGCTTGGCCACAAAACGTATAAAATGAGAAAATAGTAAATAGACGCACACGTGTGATTTTAAACAAAATAAACATTTCAGAAAACTCGTGATCAAATCCTAATTGGAGGACAGAAAGAATTGTTCTCTTAATATTTTTATGAAACTGTAATCATGCAATGAAAAACAGTTCGGCACTATGAATATAGTCACGTGTGCAACATACATAAACGACATATTTTACTCATGACTATATCCACAATAAAGCACGGTTATGTAAAAAACAGGGTGGAAAGTCAATAAAATATTAAAGAATATACAATAAAGGTGAAAAATGGGAAAAATAAAAAGATTAAACACATAAAAAAAGTCAATATAAAATATGGATTAAAAGAAACGCAGCACATAAAAAAAGTACATAAAAGGTTTTCTGCATAAATCGACCTGTGTTAGCAATAGTAATATTACTTAATATTTGATATATGTGTGCAGATTGCAGTGCACGCATATCAAACAGATTAATGTGCCGTTTGTAACTTCATATCTTATTGTGTCTTACAGTCGGGTCATGTTTGGATGTCAGTTTTACAAAAAACGAGAGAGGATCACAAAAGTGAATTGTGGAAAGGTGTGTGCGTGTGCATTAGGCCTATGGACTGTCCCCACAGAGATAATAAACCAGACACCTGTTACGAGTGTTTGTTAGCTAGCTGTCTAGCTTCTTTAGAGTGACGCAGTTTCAAAGAAAGCGTAGTCCGAGTTAGTTTAGTGCCGGAGAGATACAAACACTCAGTGAAGCGGTTACCGTGGTGATACTGGTGCAATATCGCATGGCTCTCAACCAATCAGATTCAAGAACCAGAAAGAACTGTTGTATAATATGAATTAAACACAACATGCACAAGTTTTCAAAAAACATCATTGTTTTAACTGTAGCGTATTATATACAATTGTATTTTCAGGTTGCATAACCATGATAACATCCAAATGCCTGATGTGAATTGGGACATAAAGACAAAAGGCAACAATAGAGAAAAAAGTTTGCATGAAGGCCAAGTCAAGGGTCAGTTGATTTCTAGAAGAGACAATTTCACATTGCAGATGAGGCTGAACGAACTCCGATTATTCAGAGGGGAGACACAATAGACACAATGAGGAAATAGCTTTTTTCTTTGTCATTTAGATGCAATAATGATTGAAGTTAACTGAAACAGTCTCCGTGAGCCCCGATACACCTTTAAGATCTCTGTGGCAGACATTGTAAGCACAGTTGCTGTGCTGTTTAACGATGATATATGACAAGTTTAGTTCCAAAATGAGAACTCTGTTCATAGTTTTTTTTCCAAAATCAAGTTCTTTATTATGTTATCATGTATTTATTGTGTTTATATTGTGTAAATTAGAGGTGTTTTTATAGTTAATATGGCTTAAATGAAAACAAACCAACTGCAGTTTGATGATATTAATTGGAATGCACAATAAAAAACATGATTTTTTTTTTTTAAGTGAGTATCTCATTTTGGAACCAAACTCTTCATTTGTTGATGTGGTAATTTGACAATTGTCCTTATCATCACAAAAGTGAACCGCTTGCACTGATATATCTTAAAATACACCAGCGCCATTGTTTTTTCTCAAAATACACACAAATAATGTTTTTTGGAGAACATGTTTGTAAAAAAAACGTCTTAAATGTCCTAATTTAACCAAGGCCAAGTCCTGGCTTAATCTAATATATATGACACGACAGAACGCTGCTGCTCAATGAAGTTAGAGGATCACAGCTAACTGTTATAAAATGATATATACTTTATATTATAAGTACCAGAGTATCCAGTACTGCGGATTATGATGGAAAGTAGAAGGTCCACCAGGATTAGAACATTTAATAAAACAAAGTCCATGTCTGTACGAAAACAACTCAGAAACTGAAGTGTGTGCATTTCCCATGAGCACCTGCCATCCTCTCATCCATCATCTGAAAAGTTCAAACCTTTCCATTCGTCCATGAAGACTTCTCTCTGACACTGTTATTATATTCTGTTGCTCTACTGTTGTTAAAGTGTATCACAATATTCCGCCTTTTGACAATTGTGATATTAATAACCCGTCGACCACATTCCTACATTTCTATTTTGTACGATTTACTGAATAAAGAAATAAAATAAAGAGAATTAAAGATACATTCGACATTATTTAAATGCCACGACAATCGTGTATTGAAGACCTGATGTTGTAATAGCCCTTCGTACCATTTCATATTAATAAAGGCAATACAATGACACCGAGTTGTCCAGGAGACTTTTAACATGTACTGCTCTTCGAAATCAAGTTACTACAATGATGGGAGATTACAGTACACTGCAACAGACACAATTGTCCTTGTGAACTCGCTGACCCCACATGGTCTCTTTTACTCAAATAACATTATAAAACAGTCCATCTTTGCACCTTTTTGCTCTTCTAGCTGATTATTATAAAACTGTTATGAGCGTCATGCAGAAATTGAGTTCACAAATGTAGAATATGATGTGTGTTTTATAATATAGAACAAGTTCATTGGTCGTTAATAGCCGAAAGAGTGCGAGTGGCATCCGATGCATGCAGAAGTGGGCATCTGATCCTTTTATTCCACTTAATCCCCTCCCTCCCATCCCCTTCACTCATCCTCCCCATTGAATCATTTCGTCACGGGGGTCTCTCTCTCTCCTCCCGCCCCTCACCTCATTCCTCTTGTTGGGGCTGAAGAGAAACGTTTCGTTCCGTCTCGTCTGCTGGTGTCGAGGGTTCATCGCAGAGACTGAAACTGAGCAACTTCACACGGACACGCGCTGGCACTTGTTCGGTCAGCAGTTCACGTGGAGATGCGCTGAGGGCCAGTCACATGGATCTCCCTCTGAATCTGACCATGACAGCGACCGGGCCGTCGAGGATGTTTGGAATAACGTTACATTGGAAGTGATCTGGACGGATTTGGACCGCTTCCGGCTGTCGGTGAGTTGCTATGCAACGCGGCCGTTACAGGTGCGCGGTGATGTTAGATATCAAAGACGTAATATTGTAAACATCCATAGGCCTGTATTACTTTATCATTTGGATAACGCGTTGTTTTGACAGGTGAGTTTTAAACGAGCTTTGGTTTAAATGCAACATTGTATGAAGAACAAGTGCACGTCTTGTTTCGCATGTGCTCTTATACATTTATAATCTCAGATAGAGTTTTATATTAAATAGCTTGAGAAATGTTTACGAGGAACGTGCCACGTCCACTTTACAATTCATTTTGTGCGGTCAATAGCAGTTTGGTTTGGAAACGTTGTTTTAGTTAAATAGAAAATGAAATATGATGCTAAAATAGCAGTTACCTGTCACCCAGCGTTCTGTATAGTTGCATTATACATTACCACGCAAAAACAGAACTTTATATGTGACGTTTTTTGTCTTTTATTGTGTTTTGTCGTGTTAGTTAGGTGTATTGTTTGAGTTATTATGGCTTAAATCAAAACAACCAACTGCAGTGAGATTGATAACGCACAATAAAAACATGAGCATGTGTTCTTAAAGAAAACGTTATAAATGGGTTACTTTAAGACAAAAGCATGCAGTTATGCACGTTCTGTTATTCATTCTTATAGCCGTGTGATTTATCTAAACAATGCCTTTAAAAAACTAATACATACAAAAGGACCGAAACCATGAGATGATGTGAGAGGAGTATATGCATGTTTGGCTCTATGTATTTAACATTCAGCTGTATGCTGGACTTGTGGTTTGGGGTGCTGGGGGTTGGGATGCTGATATCCTGACTCCTATCAGACTGATCTCATGAAAATAAATGAGCTACATCTGAAAATGCATTTTAAGACCTTCAGCTGAGGCTTATTTAATGAAGGACTTCTTCCCATGGGTCATGACACGTGATGCTGCTATAACACGAATAACTAATGCCAATAGCATCATACAATGTTTAACAAAGTAACATTTAAAGTACATGTAAAAAGCATACTTTAGTGCTTATGATGTGGTAGCTTACTGCATGAGAGTTCTCTCAGTTTTAATGCACCTGACTCATCCTTTATGATTCAATACTGTTGAAGTGTACAGATTGGTTGACCTGAATGTAATTTAAACATACAGTTATTGTCTTAGAATAACAGGTTAAAGATGTTGGGTATTAAGTGAATTAACGTCTGATTGTAGGATAAAGAGTTAGTGGTATGGCCTGTCCACACCGGGACGATAATCGCAAGCGCTTATCGCAAGCGTTTTTCAAGATGATTTTCAGCGTTCATACCCAAATGATTTTCACTGGAGACGTGCAAATTCATTCCCTGACATAGATGGTGCTTAATGGAGAACAGAAAAACCGGTACACAAGGTGGCGCTGCGCAACTTTATGCTTCTGTTCTGACGCTCGCGAAGAATTCATCTTGCTTCCTCTTCGTCAATGTGTGCTTGAGCGCCACCAAGTCATGTATTGGTGTAACTTCGGCAGCTCCAGTCACGTGAACAAAAGCTCCAATCTCACTGGTCGGCCAGTTTTAACGCGGCATGTCAAACCAAAAAACGAACCTGAGGCGTTGAAAAAAAACACCTGCCGTTTTGCGCAGTCACATTGACTGCCTTTTTTTTATTCACGAGGCGTTAAACTTCGGTAAATAAACACGCGTGATGATTGTCCCGGTGTGGACGAGCCCTTAGAAGAATTAAAGTTATAGTCAAACTTAAAAGTTATAGTTGAAGTAAGAGTCGGGCCCATGGAGCTCTAGGAAAATACAGTAATAACTTGAGAGAAAAGATGTACAGAACCTCTGCCTTCCATCAGGTGCATCAACACCCAGGAGGAAATGTGATCACTATCTCTGACGGGAGGTTTGCGTTTTCAAGCCAGGTTCATGCTCTCATTTTCTTCTACCTGTTCAAGTGTGTGCTGGTCGTGATCCCAAAGCAGCAAACGTTCTATGGCTTCATAAAACAATATTGTTCTCTCAGAACTTTTCTATAGACTTACCTAACCTTTTCTTAAACTTCACTACTAGAAGCTGGAGACAACATCAATCAAAAACGTGAAGCATTTCATGGCTTTTTTGAGTTATTGTGCTAATACCTACAGTGGATCAGAACATACAATAAGGCATTTGCCAGACACTTCTCTCTAAACCGTGGAAAAGAAATCTGGAGGAAAACTGCGCTGATTTAAAAAAATAAATAATCTTAAATAAAATATTTCAGTAAAATGGAGAGATGCTCAAGTGGGGTTGTTGCAACTTATCGAACATTAAAGAGAAATGTGCATGTCACCCAGTCTCAAATAGCACAAGGCTTATAAATATTAAAAGCCAACAGTTATATGGATGACAAACCCTGATGAAGGCACTACGGTTGGGTTACATTTTTTAGGCCTAATAATCCTTGAATTACGGGATATTGTGTGCTTTGTAGTCCCCTGTTAATTTTTGGACACATTACAGTTGATTGAGAGTTAGGATACAATCTTCATTATATAAAGCAGTACTGTATCCACCATAGTGATTTAGCACAGTGGTTCACAAACTGGGGGGCCGCCTTAAATGGTACCAGGGGGCCACAGATTTATAGCATGTTTTCATTTAGAATTTATCATAAATCCTGTCTACTTAAACATCAGAAAATAAAGCATTAAATGTTTTTGACTGAATTAAAATTCTAAGTCCGTATTTGGGGGGGCACAGATGGGTGCATCCTTCACAAGGGGGACTTTTATAAATTCAAAGCAACATGCAGAACATTTATAACAGCTTCAGTCCTCTGGAGCAAGCAGGGGTTAAGTGCTTTGCTCAAGGGTACTGTCCATCGGCAAAAAAGGTCATGGCTTACTCTTTATGGGGCGTAACCCAGCAACTATCCCATTACTACCCCTTAGCTTTAGCCACTCTCACAACCCAAGTGGTCTGAATGAGGAATAGACTGGATTCATTTTATGTTAAAATCTATCGTTCAAATCTGTGAGTTTTAGTAGGTGCTGTTTACATCTCATCTGCAGATGGTCAGGAAGCCGACGCGATGGCAGGAATTAGGTTTTTTTAGAGAAGATGACACGTTACTTAACAAATCACAGCCAGCATGTGTCATTTGCTGAAATTTTGAAACATATGGTGACATAAATACTGCTGCTTCGTCTGGAGCCTTTGTATGCTAATGCTCGTTCCCCGCGGATGAATTATGAACTTGGCCAGCAACATCTGGCATGTATGGAGGATTTGAGGGTGGGCGACAAATGGCATCTAGTGTGCCCTATAGACACTCAGAGAAACAAACATCTCTGCCTTTTCCCTTCTACCATTCATACTTCATCTGTGACGTAAAAACTTAAGGTGATAGTTCACCCAAAAATAAAAAATAATTTCATTTATTCATCCTCTTTTCATGTCAAACCTGCATGACTTTCTTTCTTCCACAGAACACCAAAGAAGATATTTTGAAAAATGTTGTTGACAGAACATCCATGGCAGCCATTCACTTGCATTGGTTTTGTGTCCATACGATAGAAGTCAATCGCTGTTCAGTTATCAACATTCTTCAGAATATCTTCTTTCGTGTTCT
>VCII01000717.1:0-26251 GCA_006030095.1 Triplophysa siluroides
GACCCTTGCTATTACTCTTATCCGAGTGGAATTGGTTTCCTGTTTTAAAAATGCGCTCCTGTCGGGTGTTTATCTGTCAATGAAGTGAAATGAGACTCCATACAGAAGGCAGTCAAGACATGATAAAAACACATTTGTTAAATGAAATCTTTGACTAAAGGGGCCTAAAGACACAAAATAAAGTAAATACGATTGAAGTCAAATTATGTATTTCATCTTTGTTTCCAAATACAATGACTTGAGGTTTGTCTTGAAATGAACAGTTGGATTTGTCAAAAACTTGCACTGGTTAAGGAATTCAGCAGGGGGTGTAGTTATTGCTGAGAGGGCTACGTCATTGCTGCGATCACAAGATACAGACCAAGTTGGCATTGTTGGCCCGGTCCGAAATAATGTTGGTACACATTAAAACACACATTAAAATGTTTTCTGTATAGTTCAATGTGACTGTGGCCCCCAGTTTGAGAACGGCTGACAGACCAGGGCTGCGTTTCCCAAAAGCATCGTAAGCCTAAGTTGATCGTAAAAACGATCGTACGATTGATCTTAATATTACGGTCTGTTTCCCAAAAGCATCGTAGCTTAAGTAGCACTTGAAAATCTTCGTAGATCTACGAGTGCTCTGGAGTAATCGTACATCCCCAAGTGCATCGTAAGAAGACAGATTTATGAGGACACCTGCAGGACAACCGGCAGATTACACTTTTATCTAAATTTAACACACTGCAACGCGAGTAATATAATAATATTTTGATTGTACTTTATTGTACACTTTATTGTACTTGTTTTTTGTTTACATGAATTTATAAATGAAATAAATAAAAAGGGAAAAACAAGAAAAAAACCCATCTAAATTAAATGAATGAACAAAAAATCATAAAAAGAAGTAATGTGGGAAATTTGCTTCAAAGACTGGGCAAAATAGGAATGATTTCAAAAAAATCTGTCAATGACTTGCTGACGTGCGCGAAAACCAGCCATGTATTGGGCATTTCTTGTTGGCCATGTGGTCCCATGCCATCTTCGTCCTCCACATCCTCCTCCACCTCTTCATCTTCCTCCCTGTTAAGTAAGGGCACTCTCATCTGCACTGCAATGTTGTGCAGCATAGCTATTACTATTATTACTGCACAGCACTTTTGTGGAGCAAACAAAAGACCACCGCTGGACTGGTGAATTGCCCGAAAGCGCATCTTCCACCTCCCTATTGTGCGTTCCAATACTACGTGCAACACGGTGTGCCTCGTTGAAACTTGTCTCCCTGTTATTCATAGGATTAGCCACAGGCGTGAAGAGATATGGCCTCAGTGGGTAACCACTGTCCCCAAGCAGCCTCCACTGTCCCTGTAAGTTTTGTGCCTCCTGACCAACAGATGAATTGGTGAACATGAAGGAGTCGTGTGTGCTTCCGGGCCACCTTGCCACAATGTCTGTAATCAAACCCTTATGGTCACAGATCACCTGGCAGTTGATAGCTGCATAGCCTTTGCGGCATATATATACATGGCCATCCACAGATGGTGTAAGGATAGGGATCAAGGTACCATCGATCACTCCAATGACCTGTGGGATGTGATGATGTGTTAAAAATACTGTTGTATTTCTGTGATGTCCTGTCTTGATGCTGGAAATTGAATGTGTTCCACAGCAAGTGGAAGTAATGCATTGGTGACCGCTTGAACAGCTCTTGAAACTGATGCCTTACTTAGTCCAAGCCCATCACCAAGTACCTGGAGAAAACTGCCTGTTGCATAAAATCTCAAGGCTGATAGGAGTTGGATTTCAGGGGACAAGGCAAAATTTCTCCTGGTGGCACGCATCAGCTGAGGTCCAATGCTATTTAGCAATTGGGGCTATTTGTCCTCTTGGCAGACGGTATCGCCTTATTATAGCCATGTCATCAAGGATATCCAAGGGGGTTTGATGCTGTCTGATGAAGGCATTTAAAGTCACCAGTGTACTTCGTGGTCGTCTCTGTCTTTGTCTTTCTCTGACCCTCAATTGAAGAACACGCTGTAGTGCAGCCATGATTTCCTCTGCAAGTCTAGTGAGGTGTAAACTCTATTCTAATCCTAGCTTCATTGAAGAGACCATGTGAAGGTCATCAGGCTGTGATAATGTTCACATATCCCACTGCCTATCATCAATTTCAGTAATGACATTAGGCCCTACCTTGAAGAAAGTGAAGGTGTGGCATACTTAGAAACTGTATAGATTACATATTATATTCCTTTAATCTATCCTCTGTTCATAATGATGAAAAGTTGTGCTTATTATAAAAAATGAATACATAGAACAGTACTGGTAAAAAATGTTGTTGATTTTTTTGTCTATACCTGTAGAAATGTATTGGCTAGATGAAGTACTGTATATATATTTGTGTTATCTGTCACGCCAAATATATAGACTTTATATTAATAATATTGAAACTTAAATGCTTATGTCTGAAAATAATCATCAACCATTAGCCATTTACTTCAGAAACATTTGGAAGAACTCATAACAATTATTAAATTATTTCATATGGTCTTAGGCCTCGTGTGCATGGTTCAACAAAGACATGGACATCAAAAACACTGCATATAGCTTTATTAATAAAAAACATTGAATAGTTTTATTAATTTGGGTTATTCAGTTCCCCACAACCTGCAAAATACATTGTACAGTGAGATGAGTCATAACTACATATAGAAAACATTTCACATTGCACAAATTACTGAAACAATAAATCACATTACCTGTGTCTTCTGGCAAGATAATTGGCACAGAAATTGAGGGCCTTGCAAAACTCATCTCCTCTAGTGCAAGCCTCCTCTCTTCTAAGGCCAGTTTGGCCTTCTTGAGCTCAATGAGCTGCTGTTGGAAGTTGTTGTCTCTCTCATTGGCTTCTTGAAGGCATTGCCTAATGTCTTTCAAGACATCTAGTTTCTCTCTCTCCAGCTGCACTAGGTCCTGACTACAGCTACAGACATTCTCAAACTGCTGAGTTGTTGTGGCTGCAGTCTGGACCACTGAAGATGGAGGCTGTGGCCTGAGAGGTTTTTTTGGAGGACTAGGACATGGTAGGTGCTCTGAGATGGCAGATGAAACTGATGGTTCCTCTGAGCATGAAGGACCTGACTCAGGTTCAGGCTCAGGCTCAGGTTGAGTTATCCCTACTCCTCCATGGATGTCAATACCACCACTAATTCCATCTGAAGCACTTGTGCCAAGTATTGACAATGCCTCTTCTTCCTCGGCTGTAAGAAGGGGGGACTCATTGGTCCCACCACCTGTTTTTTTAATTGCAGTCCTCTGCAGTGCCCTCTTCCTTTTTGCCAGGCTTGCAAAATCCTGCCACTTCTTGCGGACCTCCTTCCCTGACCTTTGAACACCCCTGGTTGCAGTTAGTTTGGTAGCAATGTCCTCCCAGATGTTTTGTTTTTCTTTATTAGTATGGTGTCCTTTAAATCTGGTAAAAATCACATCTTTGTTTTTCTCTATCTCCTCTAAGAGGACATTAATTTCATCCTTTTGAAAGGTATCTTTTCTTTTTTTTTTTTGTTCAGCCATTTTGTCAGTGTCTCCGCCTGTATGTAGGTGCTTTATATAGACTTGATTGTCTTGATTGGTAATCCAAAACAGATGACAATTATTAGGTTAAACGTTCAGAATACGATTCCATATAAGGTTAAATTTCAGCACTTCGCGAATGGACAGCGACTCGTAAGTAGCACGTAGAGCGCGTTCTCGCGCGTTCATGTTAAGTGCATTTTTGGGAAACGCTCGTGGAATTGCTGCGAGCGTTCGTAAGTTGCACGTAGAAAACGCTCTTAAGAGCTAAGATACATCGTTATCGGGAAACCCAGCCCAGATCCATGACAATGGAAAAATATTAAAAGTAAGCAAAGTTATAAGGCAAATTCTAGGGACATTTTTAAATATAACTTGACATATTAATTGTCAGAGAATGTATTTTTTACTAATATATTAAATCTTCTGTTTTACATGAGAGAATAAACTAAAAATAAAGTTTTCTTTTTTAAAGATCCAAAAATGTGACTCTTTTTTTCTTTGTGAAAGACAACATCATTTGTACGATTTCTTGGGATTAAAATGTAGAAACCAGAAGCAATAAAACAACAAACAAAGGGAGGGCTATTCATAAACAACACATTTTATTTTATTTTCATGCGGATATTAACTGTTATGGATGTCACAATTCACTATCCAGACTATGGAAAACTGTGCTTTAAAAATACTTTACTTTGAGACATCACATGAGTATTAAAACTACCTGATACATAGGATCTGAATTTCTTAACAGCAAACAACCTGATTATTTGAATGCGTGCGTGTGTGTGTATGTAGGTGTGCGTGTGTGTGTGTGCGTGTGTATTTTTTAAAGATGATGAAATTTTGACTTGAGGGTACAGACAAATATTTTGTGTTGTATTAAATTTCTCGTTTCCTTATCCTTTTTATTCTTTATTCAAATGATGATTATATTTGATCATGTATTTAATTTATTTATAGATTATATATTCTATAACCACGTCTGCCAACCACGCCCCCTAGGTCATCACTTCCTCACAGACTCTCCCCGGACTTTTGATTACACTCACACCTGCACCTCGTTTAAAGAGATTATTATGGAATTCCAAACCTGACTTAATTAAAAATGAATAAATACGAAAATAAATCCATGAAGAAATTTAAAAAAGCAAAAATAAATGAGTATTTATACTTTTATTTCCTCATTTATGTTATTATATTTTTCCACGTTTATTTATTTATACATTTATTTATTTCCAGTTTTATTTATTTCCACATTTATTCATGGATATATGTATTTATTTCTACATGTATTTATTTATTTGTTTGCAGGCTAATGAGTGGGGGCGTGTATCACCTTTGAGTGAAAAAGCTTTGAGGCCACAGCGACACCTCATGTTGTGACCAAACGAAACGAGGTTGACGAAGTTGCATAGAGAAGGCGATCTAGTCATTAAATGTCACCCAAACTGTATGTAGATAGGGTACACACAGAGCCTACACATTCTTTATTAGGGACATGGACGTAAAACATTATCCGGTCGAGATTTTTCTAAAATGTCTTGGCACACATCCACAAATTATCCACTAGGGATCATTGTGCACTCAGAATTTCTACCGGACGTAGTAGACCATCCGGGAATCTTTGTAATACTATTTTCAACATACTACGATTTGGGACATACTAATTCACTTTTACTATTACGTAAATTTACTTTTACGGATGGTATGCGGATTGGAACACAGGGTTTCTCTCTGTTTGCGTTTGCAGTTGAAGCCAATGTTATCCGACTGCAACACTGGAGGACGCAATTCCAAGAACCTGCACTTCTGGAACCGCATTTCTAGGGCCCTATTTTTTTGGGACAGCTCCACCTTCCGAATCGAGTTCAGAGAACCGCAGTCCCAAGGACCCTAGTTTTTGAGGACCGACATAAGTGCACAAGCCAGTATTTCCACCACCCAATTCTAAGTACTTAGAGTTTTTTTAAAGGTTTATTACACCCAAATACTACTCTATCTCTTACAATTAAACCTTAATAATAACTCAACATTAAGTTGTTAGCAATGTGACTAACTAGCATAATATAACAACACATCAAGTAAAATAAACAACAAACCATGTGGTAATCTAGTGACTGAAAAGGCTATAACATTTCAAGTAGGAGTGAAGACACAGGATGACTCCGGTAGATTTAAGATTGTGTATATTTAATAAAATAACAAATCAACAATTTAACTCACAAAAATGTTTACATGAACCTCATTCACCACGTCATTAATGACCACTTCATTGATGTCGTCTTCCTTAACTCTTAAGAGAGAGGAGAGCGTAGAGAGAAAGAGCGAGAAGTGAATTAAATAATTAACATTCAATCGAACATGCTCAACTCTCCAATTTTTTATTCCATATGTAATAGATCTTCGTGACAACTAATGCCGAAGCCTGCTAACATTACTTGACCAATTTATTCATTCATCTTTTGTCATACTAAGCCTGCACTGAGCTTTGTCCTTGAAATCACTTCATATACACTACACAGTACATGACGAAATCCAGCATGTGGTATTCTATCAGTCAATTATTAATAAATCAATGGAGGAATAAATTAATAAAAACCTATTGACAAGCAACAAAATCCTACTTTTAGGATTTAATAGCATGTATTTCAGTAGATGTCGCTGTCTAGCTCTTTTATCATCATCTTTTGTTGATCATCTTTTGTTGATCATCTTTTGTTGATCAATTGTTGATCATCATCAACAATTGTGCTATCTGGATGCCTAATAACACCGTCTGTGTGTGTGTGTCATCTTCACACCCACAGTGTTCTCTAAATATATGCAGACAGCCTCCTTATTGTTTAATCCAGGACATGTCAAACACCTTCTGAAAAGACATCGATAGAATTACGGGTTACTAAAATGTTCTTCTGAAAGTAAATACAGGGCCACAGTATAATACTATAACAACAAGGTCACTTTCCAGACGGCCCCTCGTTTGTGTGGCGCTCCTTCTGCTCCCAGAGACTTTAAGTTTGTGACCACAATAATAGTTATTTTGTTTTTCATATTGTGTTAAAGAACGTGCACGGGTTTCACACACAACCCCGCCTCCTTTATTATATCTTGTCATCGGTGTGCAGTTCACAGGTAGGTTTCAAGTTAACAGGTTATTTGCTTACATTGGGTGCAGGAACAACAAACATGCTCTTACAATCAGCATTTAGATTCAATTACATTTGGAAATAACATTTGGGTAAGTTGTTCTCAGTATGTTCATATTAATGGTCAAAATAGTTTTTGCAGCGTTTCAATTTTGGTTAAATGTCAGATTACAGGTTAGGACGTGTTTCTCTGTTTCTTCTGGCATGTTTCCTTACTTCAGCGTGTTTTGGTAAGTGTTCACCAAATGATATATATATATTTAATCCTGACAATCGATCTAAAAATATATTTATGTTTAAAATTGTATAACATTTTAAATGAAAGAAATGACTTATGTTGGCGTAATTATAGCTATAGTTTTGTTTCCGAATGTAATGGGAATCATTTAAACACGCACATATGGATTTAAATATTCACTTTAGTTGTTATGCATGACAAAGATTCACTTGGTCTAAACCAACACGAAGTAAAAGTAAAAATGTACCATTGTCTCACTCGAGGAACCACAGTTGAACCATGATATTTCTAGTAAATCCTTGGTTATACATAGTGTTACTACTGATATTATTACTTTTAAATGTTTAAATAAATAATTTTAATAAATTAGCCTTTGAATGAGACACACACTTTTAAAGAGCAATAATATTGAATGACCCACTCACTTTTAGCGTCTCTAATTCAGCGCAAATGTCATTCATTTTTGAGAGCGCTGTCAGTCAAATCCAATTCACTTGAGGAATGCCGTTAAACCTGGCTCATTCAGAGTTCATGTAGCCCCTATACATCAACTCCTGTACATTAAGAACGAGTTAAACTATACAGCTATACTAAGTCTACTGTTAAATAGTGGCATTTAATATTCTATGACCTGGTATATGATGGTGAACCTTGTCCATTTTACAGTGTGTTTTTTAGTGTGTGTTTTTATTAGGCTACTTAGAATTTTATTGACCTGTTTTGTCTTGCAAACCCTGTATGGCACATTGGTCGACTTTGGTTGTTTTAAATGTGCTATATAAATAAAACGTTGTATTGTATTGTATCTTACTTTTATAACATCAATCTACACTCCATACATACACCATAATGAGGAATATTTTATGTGCCAAACCTGGATTGCATTTTTGCACTTCCTGTTCCATCGTCCCAAAGTCAATCGCTGCATCCGAAATCACATACTTCCATATCATATAGAAGGCGAAAATGAGTCATGAGTAGTATGTCCAAAACCTTAGTATTCAAAAATAGTAGCGAGAAATATCCGGATGGTCTACTTCTTCCACTTTCGTTTCGTGTGTGGATTTGGATGGACTCTTTTCTATCCCATTTGCCACGGGAGCTGAGCAACGGTCCAATTTCAAAAGTAAATCAAACAAATATAGCAGAAAACTTTAAGGCAGACGTCTGTTTTGAATGTAAGTGACTTAATTATGTTTTTACCATATAAACAGGTTGATAGGTAGGTACTTATTCAAATTCAGTACGTACTGTCACAGTATGCGATTTCAGACGCAGCGAATGTGTTTTTGTGGGTTTCTAGTTAAATGCCCGAATAAGGCTAGGTTAACAAAAGCTCTAATATTTTCATGTTTTATTCTGTGACATAAAACACAGCACTTATAACCCGCTTGTAATTTTTTAAAACTTTATCGTGTCTTTAAAACAGCGGCTGCTAACAGATATCAGAAGGTTCATTTGTTCTTCAACAGGACGCACAGCTAAAACAATAATGCAAGATGGACCGTCAATGTCCTTGAGTGGTCCAGTCAGTGCTTGGGCTTGAACCCAATTGAACATCTATGTAGAAACCTGAAGATGTCTGTCTACCAGTGGCGGCTGCTGATCTTTTAAAGAGGGGAAGCTAATTTTCGGCCTAAATCATAAAATTGTCCATTTATTTATATGTAAATTCTGCCCTACGTTCCAGTTTTTTACCCTACGTGTGCAGTTTGCTAGCTGGCTAGTTCAGACTATATGAATTAATGAACAAACGATCTAATATATATATATATATTTAACTCAACGGGAGGAAATGTGGGAATTATGTTAAACTGAAACAATGAATGTGGTGTGAAATTGTGTGAAATATACGATGAAGGTTGCAGCAGTTTGTCTTTCGACTACACATGCAAAATCCGCGATGGGACTGAGTTGGAAATGGAGACACAGAGTGATACGCGTCATAATCTGAAGACCACGCCCACACCACACCAACCGTCTCTTTGCATTGCGAGAAGCTGCCCGCCTCCTTGTCATTCATGATTTATAACAAAAAAAAAAACATGTCTAAAAGCTGATATGTGACAATGTGTATAGCAAACAAGCTAAAAAAAACAAGA
This sequence comes from Triplophysa siluroides, assembly GCA_006030095.1. Classification (NCBI taxonomy): domain Eukaryota; kingdom Metazoa; phylum Chordata; class Actinopteri; order Cypriniformes; family Nemacheilidae; genus Triplophysa; species Triplophysa siluroides. The sequence goes on from VCII01000717.1 coordinate 9,042, forward strand.
AATACGTTTTTATAAGCTGTCGACCCCAAAAACGAGCGTTTTAGGACATAAAAGTGGATTAAAAAAAGAGATGACAGACCCTCCAATCATCACGCAGACGCTCGGAGTCCGGGCCAGCCCACTCCTCCATTCATCCCAGAGACGCTGAGCGTCCGTGGGCGGGACATAATCGCAGCATTATCCAATGACCGTCTTGTTTCTAAGCACTGAAAAAAACTGTTTAAAGCAGCCCCATTGAAGTCAATGGACGCTGGGCTTCAACAGAGTAATGCACTGTACGCTACGGGAATGAATGAGAAGGAAATCGAGTCAGCCGACCTAAGTAGCTGATTCTGAACAAAATTGTTTTCGTTCGAGATGAACGTGTTTAACGCATTTTTAGTCAATAAAATGTTAACATAATAGTACATATATTTGACCATTCATTTTTTGACAATTATAGGGGAAGCTGAGCTTCCCTTGCAGTCTTAAAGAAATCGCGACTGCTGTCTACTGATGGTCCTCGTCCAACCTGCAGAGTTTGAGAGGATCTGAGGAGAAGAATAGCAGAAAATTGCCAGAAATGTGTAGATCTTGTCACATCATACCTCAAAAGACTTGAGGCTATTGAGAGAACTGAATACTTACGCAATGTTTTCTTTACACTTCGTTGAAAATCAAGTTTGTATGATCTGATATGTGTTGTAAAAATGTAGAAGAACGAGTTCGGCCGAAGGCGTTTCAAAATGTTTTCTTACCGTAAAGCTTCTTTAAAACAACACAGAATTGTTGTCACAAATATTTTTTTTGCTTCATCATTATGGTGGATGGAGCATAAGGAAGCAAGGTAACAAAATGTGAACAAATGAAGGAGGGGTGTATACTTTTTTTTAGACACTGTAGATCCTTCAGTTGTCTGGATGAAACTGAATCAGTTTATTATGAAACAGCTATTATTAGTGTTTTCTATCCTGATATCTCGTGTAGGTTTTCTGGAGATTGCCAACAGTGAGAAGATTCCATCCCCCCAGTCCTAAACCCGCTAGCCCAAAAAACGCATCTATAATTTCAGCACAAGACATGGGAATCACTCAGGAGGAGTGGGATAGACTTCGGAAGGCTTGTGACTGGCCCAGTCCAGATGAAGAAATCACTCGGCTGGATCAGAGCACAAGTCCGGTTCACACAACATTCTCTGTTGAGGGACTCAATGAGACGTACAAAGTGGGAGATACGATCCGCGTTACCATCACAGCCAGAGACCACAACAACACCGTCAAATCATATGGAGGCGATTTTTTCCGAGCGAAGCTTTTGAATTTGAACTTGAAGGTATGTTTTTGAATGTATTTCAGCTCTATCAAACTAGAGCCCTTCACACTGTAAAGCACTGGTTCCTCTGTCGGTTGTTTATTGCTTAAACTCTAAAGAAAATATGGACATTGGGCTTTGAAAAAGGATAAACCCAACCGTTGGTTTATAAATGAACTTATGCAAACCCAACCGTTGGGTTTGTCCATATTTGACCCAACGATGGGTTGAAATTATCCAACCTTTGTTTGACAGAGTAAATGAGATAATAATGTTTAACGGCATCATTGTGTGTGTTCCTGAAGGCAGGTGTTTATGGAGAAGTTGTCGATCACCGTAATGGAACGTACACCGTTGATTTTCTGCTGCCCTGGGAAGGCCAAGCACAAGCGGATGTGTTTCTGATCCTCTCCAGTGAAGGTGTGCACGTTCTCAACAAATACTTTGAGTCAAAGCCGCACATCCGCTATCACGGCTACTTCGAAGGGCCAGGACCCGAGGGAGTGAAGATAGTCGAGAAAGTGGAATGTAACGTTAAATGGGGCTCGGCTGACGGACGCTGGAGTAAAGCAAACTGCTGCTGCGAGTACGAGGATGTGAAGACGGGTTCGGTGTGGCAGTGTGAGAGACCACGCAATCTTTCCTGCGACCACTGGGTGTATCACGAACACGGTGAACATCAATTTCCAGCCACTCCTTTTGAGAGACAACTTTTCTCAAGGTGAGTGATGCCCGGGGCAGGATTGCGAAACAAAATAATATTTCATGCTGACTTGTAAAACCCTAAACCTAACTTTTAATGCATTCTGGGTACAGTTTGTGCTTCCGTTTGTCTCAGGTGTCTCTGAAATGTGTTTTCAGCTCAAAACACGCAAATCATTTTACCACAGAAAATAATACACAAATACACAATGAAAACATGCTGTTTTGTCTGTGTTTCTAAATGCAAATAAGCTGCTTTCTCGGGTGTGCAGTGGTGCCAATATCGGATTTATCTCCAACAATCTCTGAATGATTTATATCTGCTACTAATGTACATATGTACTCTCGTGTTTTGAATGTTCCTTTTGTAGTTTTCTTTAGAAGATATGCTAATACTTCACAGTATATTGCAGTATTTCTCTGTGAATGACTGTCCTATGAAAACAGAAAAATACTGTATTTTTACAGCATGTCACCTTAGAAATATAATAAAAATGCACAAATGCACACACATATACTGTATATATAAACTAACGAGGATTTTTAACAATCAGGTCCATTTTAAACCTAATGTACAGGTCTTATTTCATGTGTGTACTGTGAATCTGAATTTTAAAACTTAGATTTTTTCCTCGACAGCAAATTAACGAATGTTGGTATTTCTGCAAAGAAGCACATTATAAATGTCCTACCCAACGCTTCAGGCATTGGTGTGCTCAGAAGACAAATATCAAACATTATCAAACATGTCATCATTTCCACACCCTTTAAATAATCACGTTGTTTCCTGATAGGTGAACCTGAGAGATGCAGGCGGGGTCTGAGCACACCAGTTCCTGCAGGATTCTATCTTCAGGATGTCTGGACGTCTCTTGTATGTAACACTAGACGGTTTAACTCTCAGCAAAGGACATCGTGTCTTTCAAACAAGATTGTTTACTTCTTGGGAGACTCTACCACGAGACAGTACTTTGAGTTTTTTGAAAGAAATGTGCCGGGTACGTCATGTAATGGCTATTAATGAAAAGTCGTTTGTGATATTGAATATTGTGATATGGTAAAAGTGTCAGCTGATTATGTCCATGAACTTTACAGAAATTGTTCATTATTTCATAATTTTCACACCCTTTGCCAGTGTAGGACTTAACCCTTCCTTCAGTTTTAACAACTTTGTATGTATGTCTAGGTCCCAACTTTTTGTCGCTCAAAAAACACATCCATCCATTCATTCATCTATCATTTAAGTATTCCAGAAGACGTTAGTTATGCAGCGATTTTAGCTGTATGTTAAAATAAGGATGAGTTTAGCTCACCCAATATGATTCTCCACCAGATCTTTCAAGATCACATTCATGAAATGAGTTATTTAAAACATCAATTACAGTCAAGGAATTAGTTTAGCTCAAAGGAAAAAACGTATAAATAATCGCTATTATGTATACATATTTTACGGTGTCTGATTTGTAATATAAAGTATAACAATATTTGTATGCATTCGTCCAGCGATTGCATCAATGATATTATAAACTTTACGTTATCTCATGGCCATAAGTAACGTTACATTTTAGATATCAAAAGGGACAGGTTTGAATTGTATCAAGTTGTGATTCATTCGGATGTACGAATACAAACCACGCCTGAATTAAACTTGTATATCTAACAGTTACAGACTCTTTAAAATGGCATGAGCGCCAACATGTAACCTAGACATTTAGATACACTTATAGGAAGAACAGTTTAATCACATAAGTTCCTATTTGTCAGAGAAGTTTCTCTGGTTAGCCTCAGATGTTAAGTTAGAAGTGAGACACAGAGACTTCACACCTATGCTTTGAAGCTTAGGAGTCATAAAATATCCCACAGGGTAACCAAAGGGTTATCAAGACTCTCAGTGAGATAGCAAAACCTACAACCAGACCACTGGAGCCTGGTTTTGCTATGGTCTTTTGAAACCAGGACAAAAGGGAGTGGGAGGAGGTTTTATGGCTTTGCTCTCAATGATCCAGTCCCTACACAGTCAAGTTTTGAAAAATCGTTTCCCCCACACCTACTATTGTTTTACTTTAGAAGACATTTACTAACCCACACTAGTTTTTACATGGATTCCAATTTCTCTTGTTTAGATCTGAAAAGAATGAATCTTCACACTCATCACAAGAATGGACCGCTGATGGCTGTTGAGTTAAAAAAGAACATCATTATGCACTGGAAGACACACGGGTTTCCTTTGCGATTTCCAAAAATGCCTGCTACCAACCTGCATTACATCACCACTGAAATGGATTATATAACAGGTGGACGTGAAACACTTGTTGTCTTCACATTTTCTGCCCACATGACTTTGCATCCGCTCACGTTATATATACATAGAGTGGCTAAAATTCGTGAAGCAGTGATTCGACTACTGAAGCGTTCACCTGAGACAACCGTCATCATCAAGTCTGGAAACACGGGCTTAACAGCGGTACGGTACACGCTGGCCTACATCACTTTACATTACACTTTTATTCTATTTCATATGTATGAGCAAACACTGCGTTGACTAAATCACCATATTTACTGTCACTTCTCTAGATTTCCACTAATGTGGAAAACGAAGAAAATGATGTGTCATAATCCAAGCATGAAAGAGTCAAATAGCTTGTTTTATGTAGTGACATGAAACTATTTATTTATGAAAGATAAATTACTAAATGAATTGAGTCATTTTTGACTTAGTTAGCGATTTAGTTTTGACCGTGTCTTCTTTTGCAGATGGAATATGGAAATGAATGGTACAGCAGACAGTTAAACACAGTGATGAGTGAGATGTTCAGAGACATTGATAACGTGATCTACATGGATGTCTGGCAGATGACGTCATGTCACTACACACATGTGAACATTCATCCAATCAATGTTATCATCAGCAATGAGATTGACATGATTCTCTCTTTTGTCTGCCCTTCCTGACACATTCAAAGAAAATATTTGATTTCATTTACACTTGCGTGTATTACACCAATGAACTAGTACCTCGATTTTTTCTTACAATTTATAACTTACAGATGAATACAAAATGTATAAATGTTATCATATTGTTGCTAAAAGATAATATAGCTTAACCAAATCATTCAGTTTGAGCCAAATTCTATTTGGTATTCTACTCACTCGTGGTATAGCCCTACGTAAAGGAGTCAACAAGAGAAGCACAACGATGCGCATTACACTAGAGCGGATTCCTTATTCCTTGCTGTTGTTTATCCACACAATCATCAAAGCTTTCACTTTCCACTATGTTGTTTTCTTTTGTTTCTATAAGAAAGACTTAACCAAACATGCCCTATGTTGATCTTGTCCCACTATTCCAATGTATCATTCATAATACAAACTCTTTATCAGCTGTTTTCAAAATAAATCATGTGTAAAATTACGTAGTATAGATAAGATTGTATGTTAATTATTATTAAAAATATGTAAATAATACTGTGAGTATGAGAACAGAGTTCTAGAGATCAGGTATTAAAAGGATAGTTCACCCAAACATGAAAATTCTGTAATTTAGTCCACCCTCAGATTGTTTCAAACCTATATACATTTCTTTGTTCAGCTGAACACTAAGGAATGATGCGAAATAAGACCAAATGACCACAAGCTGAGTTACAAAAGCTAGAAGATGTTGACATCATAGAAACAGTAACTGGTTCAACTCCATGTGTTTCTCCAATCGTGCCTCCACCCAAGCCAAAAGACCCCAACAAGGTCAGGATATGTGTTGACATGCGTCAGGCCAATACCGCTATACAACGTGAGCATCATATCACTCCCACTATTTTCGGACTCAGAGCAGGTTATCATCAACTAGAACTGCACCCCGACTGCCGGTACATCACTACATTCCCGACACATTTGGGACTACGGAGATATAAACGCTTAATATTTCGGCATATCTTCTGCTGCGTAAGTTTTTCAGAAAACCATTGCTCAAACCTTACAAGGCATCAGAGGCGTAAGAAACCTTAGCGATGACGTCATTGTGTGGCGTATCACAAAAAGCTCACGACGAAGCTCTAAAAGCTATTTTCCGCAGACTAAAGGACAGTGGTCTCACGCTAAACCGTGACAAATGTGAATTCAATAAGCACAGACTTGAATTCTTTGGATTTATCTTCTCTGCCACTGGCATCTCTGCGGATCCTAAAAAAAACTCAGCGATACAACAAGCGAGTGAAAGATGACGCAGAAATTCGAAGCCTCCTCGGTATTGCGAATTAATGCTCATGGTTTATAAAAAACTTTTCAACCATCACCGCACCTCCACGCAAACTAACAAAGAAAGGTACGCAATGGCAGTGGACAGAAACGCAGCAAAAAGCCCTTCAAGATCTTAAAAATACTTTGGCCAATGCCACCACCATGTCGTACTTTGACCATTCGAAAGGCACAGAGCTCGTGGTAGATGCTAGTCCAATAGTCCTTGGGGCCATCCTATCGCAAACACAGGACGGACAAAGACACATCAGAGCGTATGCCAGTCGTGCACTCAGCGACGTTGAAAAATGCTATTCACAGACTGAACGAGAAGCTCTAGCTATCGTGTGGGGTTGTGAACATTTTCACCTGTACCTTTATGGTACTCCTTTCATTTTAGTAGCCGACCACAAGCCGTTGGAACTGATTTGGAATAACCCCAGATCAAAGCCACCTGCGAGAATCGAAAGATGGGGTCTGAGACTTCAACCGTATCACATCCAGTATAGGAAAGGAACCGACAATCCAGCTGATTTCATGTCCAGACATCCTGTTCCTCTCGAGATTTAGCATAACAGTAGAGCATCTAATGTGGCCGAGGAATACGTCAACTTCATGAGATTTGCAATCGACACCAAAAGCTATGACTCTAGACAAGATCAAAACAGAGACAAAAGAAGATACTATCCTACAGCAGGTATGTTTGCATGTACGAAACAACTCATTGCACATTGCTGCAACTGGCACACCACATGCGGACACCATGAAGCACTACAAGAATGTCTGCTCCGAGCTAACTGTCTCACATCGGGCCACACACCTCCCATCCACAATATGCCCAACTGTTGTCTGCCGTCATGCATCCTGTACACATGGCCCACACCTGGGTGACATGTCGCATGCCAGTGCCGGCAGTGTGCCAGCAGTGCCATTCTGAGGCCACATTTGGGCCGAGTCCGTCTGCTATGTGACTGTAAATAACCATGATTTCTCTGATTTTCCTGATATGACGGTGTAGACTGCTCCAAACCCACATTTAGTTAAGAATATTTATGGCTACACAATACTGTATATATTAGCAAGGTGCAACACACGCTTCCAGACTAACTAAACTAATTTTAAGTACAAACAAACCCTAAAACTAACGATACATCCATATCGGCTTTGCGAATCCCGGTCAGAGAGCTGTCAATCTAAATCTCACTAGCCAATGAGAGTGAAGTGCCCTTAAGTCCTGCCCATATATAAATATTTTGTGTGCGTGTGCGCCGAAAGACACAATTAAAAGTTGTCTGACTTGATGTCCAGTCCAGACCTACAGTTACAGAGTCAAAAAGGTGGTCTGTGGTCTTTTGCTGAACTATTATAATCATATTACAAAAACATTTAAATTATTGTCTGCTCAAAACTCTGATTCATTTTAATTAGTTTATTAGTAAATAAATTAATTAATGGATGAATAAATAAATAAAAACCTATTGACAGGTGACAAAATCATACTACAGGATATAATAGCAGATGTACTTCAGTAGATGTCGCTGTCTACCTGTTTTATCATCATCTTTATGCTTAGTGTGGGAAAGGGCCGCAACAATTTTACTATCTGTTATTGTTTAATGGTCCTGAGTAGTTAAATTATTTAGGCTACACTATAAAACTACAACAATAACGTCACTTTCCAGATGCCCCATCGTCTGTGTGGCGTTCCTTCTGCTGCCATAGACTTTAAGTTTGTGACCACAAAACTTATAATTTGTTTTCATATTTTGGTAAAGAATGTGCACAATTGTTACCCTCCCTTACAGAAAAATCATATTACAGGAATCCTCAAGGATTTTGGTTCCATGTGCAGGGATCCTGCAGAAATCCTGTAGGACTGAATGAAAATCCTACAGGCCAGAGTTTATTCCTGTAGAAGTGATATATGGTTGTTCCATGTGACCGTGTTATGTTCTGCAGGAATATAACACTCCTGCAGGAATTATGATAGATTTATAGGATTCCTGTAGATATTGTATAATATAATACTGACGTCTTGTAGGATTGATGATTATAAGTTTATGGCGTGATCTTCTCGTACATAATTTATTAATTTTAATTAAAAGTGTAAGTCTTCTAAGTAAATCTTTTAGGTAAGCTTTGTTGCTTTAAGGGTCCGTTGCCGGGTTACTTTGTTGCTTGGTTACTAAGTTACCAAAATGTGTCAAAAATTCTGGAGCAAAAACAGTGCAACTGCTCCGTCCATTGGTGAATTGGGTAAGTAAAACAAAATTTTCCATCAACTAAAATACTTGAACGTATAAAGAGATACCCTAGAACAGAGGTGGGCAAACTATGGCCCGCCAGGCGGTTTTTAAATGTATTTAATAACACTGCAATTCAATTAGGATTACTAGAGTAAAAATGAAAAGAGAGGGAGACGTGTGCTATTGCACTAGCTAGACGGGCATGTTTAAATGCTGCGATCGCATATCATATCTTTCGAAGCCATATTTTTCAATATAAAAGTATTTATAAAATACAGGGTAGAAAGAATTGCATGTACAAACACTACAGTAGCTATCAAATTTCAGTTTGGAATAAATAAAAAAGATTTAATTTAATCCCTTAACAAAGATTCAAAAACTTTATGTGGCCCTCGAGGTAAAAAGTTTGCCCACCCCTGCCCTAGAACAATGGTGTAGTGAAAACATCGAAAAAATACAGATACACAAGATTTCTTAACAGAGTTAACTTACATGTATGCAAATATGTTACCATGGAAACATTAAGCAACAATGAAGTTATTGCAATTGGAATTTATTTTATATTTAGGCCTATCTATTATATTATATTATCTGTCTGTCTGTCTGTCTGTCTGTCTGTCTGTCTATCTATTGGTGAATCGGGTAAGTAAAACTAAATTTTCCATCAACTAAAATACTTGAACGTATAAAGAGATAAATGTATTTAATAACATTGTGTTTCAGTTAGGATTTTGGTGAAAATGACTAATTTAATGTAATACATTAAAAATCCATTAGATGGCGCGAGTCTGCTATGCAGCATACTAGAGTAAAAATGAAAAGAGATGTTTTTTTAATAATGGACATTTTCTCAAGTCGTTTTTCATTTTTGTTGGTATTAAATTTGAGACACATAACATTGCTTTTTAAAAGTGTGTAGTTATACAGAAGGCCCTGAATATCCCTTCAGTAGTCCAACAGGATGTGTATACATAACAGTTCATTAGAATTCCTGCAGAAGTCCTGTAGGAACTGAGCACTTGAGCTTTCCTGTAGGATTCCCACAGGAAAATGATCATGGAAATCCTGTGGGATCCTCCAGGAATCTGCAGGTGTGCAGGTCCTTCAGGATTTCCTGCAGCATATTTTTGTAAGGGCGGGTTTCTCACACATTGTCTTATATCTTGTCATCAGTGTGCAGTTCACAGGTAGGTTTCAAGTTAACACGTTATTTGCCTGGAGCTATTCAGAGCAGGAACAACAAACATGCTCTTACAATCAGCATTTAGATTCAATTACATTTGGAAATCAATAACATTGGGTAAGTTGTTCTTCAGTATGTTCATATTAATGGTCAAAAAAGTTTTTGCAGCATTTACATTTTTGTTAAATGTCAGATTACAGGTTAGGACGTGTTTCCTCTGTTTCTTCTGGCATGTTTCCTTACTTCAGCGTGTTTGGTAAGTGTTCACCAAATTATATATATTTAATCCTGATAATCAATTAAAAAATATATTTCAGTTTAAAATTCTATAACATTATAAGTAAATGAAAGAAATGACTTATGTTGGTGTAATTATATTTTCTGGTTGTTTCTGAATATATAGCATAAGATTCAGTTCAGTTGTTATGCATGACAAAGAGCGGTCTAAACCAACACGAAGTCAAAGCAACTATTGACCGTGGTTGTACTATAGTACTCACTTAACACATATTTACTAATGTCTCACTCGAGCACCCACAGTTGAACCATGATATTTCTAGTAAATCCTTGGTAATAATAGCCTACATATTGTTTGCTATGACAAAACCGTGTTTATACACAAAATATAAAAAAAAATATATACATTTAGATTTATAACAATATCTATTTTATACACAATGTTGTCTATTCTTAAATATTTATAAAACAATTTACTTCCATTAACATTTAGATTTAAAAAGTTTTCTCAGTCCGACAGCATGTGTACGAAACAAATAGTTATTAAAGTTACAAAATTAAAAAGTTATTAAATACATAATTTATTGTAACTTTTAAATGTTTTACTTCCCTTTTAAATGATTGAATAAATAATGCAACCTCCGGAGGAAACAGCTTTCGAATGAGACACACTTTTTAAGGGCAATGATAGCGGACCCACTCACTTTTACCAAAATTCCTCAAATCTATCCATCAATCTACATTCCATACACCATAATGATGAAGCAAAAAAAATTGTTTTGGAAACTTGCTCCTGTAAAGCTGCTTTGAAACAATACAACTTTGTGAAAAGCAACAACTGCAGATAATGTTTTTTAAATGCAAAACCTGGATTGCATTTAAGCACTTCCTGTTCTATCACCAAAAAGTAAATCGCTGTGTACGAAATTACCCACTTCCTGTCAAGGTTTGTGAGGGAGAACCCATGGCGCAGGCAGTAATTAAAGGGTTTAACAACAAACTTTTATTAATATTAAACAAAACTGGCTGGACAGGTGAGCGGGATAAAACACTAAAGGCCAAGTTATACTTGAGCGTAGGACCTACGCCGGTCGGTTTTCATTTACACTTCTGAGCCATTGTCCACGTCGACAGGCAATGACCACTAGGCGCCAGTACCCACTCGCGTGTTACTCGTGTAACGAAGACAAGAGCCGAAGAAGAATTCTCCAATGAACCGGACTCTGGAGCCAATGCTGAAGCGGTCTCATATGCATCGACCCGAGCGGAAAACTTCGACCGAGGACGCCATATGCCCCCATTTTTTCAGTGGGACCGCTGGTTGCCGCCTGGGAGGTAACAGGCGGCGCAGCACTTACTGGGCGCGTTCACTGGTAAACCGCACCGTCAGGGTGACGGAGTCTAGTTCCATACCGAGATCCTCTCGCAGGGGAGAGCCTGTCTTGACCCAACTGACCCGCCGGCCCAATTGGTCGAGGTGCCGAAGCACAAGGTCCCTGTGTGTACACAACAGATCTCCTGAGATGGTTGAGGATACGCACGCCCTACTCCCCGTTCAGACTCAACACCTTTCGCCAGAAGGGTCGACCCGAAGCACAGGAGCATTCTAGCCTCGAACCGAATTAATGGAATGCCCCAAAACCTGGGTGGGCGTCTGGCGAACTGGATCGCATTACCGAGACTAATCGTCCTTTCTAGCCAACTGGACGGGCTGGGCAGCTGAAAACGCGCCACAGGAACGCAACAGAAGAGCTAGGGGAGTGATATTTAACATTGTCCCTGTCGGGGGAGGTTGTGTGGCTGGCAGAACGTCTGCCTCACAAAGGGCGGTGCCCGGAAGCCGCTGCAAGGCTTGAAGCAGGCGATGTTGTGGCTGCATCCCCGAGGACACTGCCAGCCGTGACCCGTTTGGTGAGCATATTGGGGAATGAACGGTCCGCGGCTTTGGCGGCACGTTAACGTTAATGGAGTCCCCACATCACCACCGCCGCGGGAAGCAGGCGATGTTGTGTTTACCCTACGGAATTAGGAGATTCTTACCCCTTAACTCAATCATTTTTTAATTCTTTATTTTTGATACCTTATGTTGGATAAACTTATCTACCTTATGTTGGACTTTGAATTGTTTCATGAGGAATTATTGTTTTGTGGAAATCCATATTGAGGAACTCTTTCCCACATGGTGGGAACGCATTGTTTGATCTACCCCCTTGCAGTATCATTAACTCCATTCCCCTTATCACACGGCCGAGCGCTCGAGCCCTTGCCCTTTGTTTATCCCTTTTTCCCGATCTGGGCAGATATCCTCCACTTCTGCTGAATTTTTGGCAAAGTATGGTATTTCGGACACAGCGAATGTTTTTTTATGTCTTTCTAGTTAAATGGCCAAAAAAGACTTGGTAAACAAACCTCTAATATTTTCATATTCTTTTTATTCTATAAAAAGTTACAAGCGGGTTATAACTGCTGTGTTTTACGTCAAAGCTTTATCGTGTCTTAAAAACAGCCGTTGCTAACAGATGCAATGTACTTTTTCAAAATGTTTTCTTTTCACTTCGTTGAAAATCAAAGTCGAAATGTGATGTTAAAATGTAGAAGTTATTCAAAAGGCGTTTTGAAACTCAAGTGTAAATAGCATCAAAATGTTTTCGCCCCGTAAAGCAGGTTTTGTCACAAATCTTTTTTTTGCTTGATCATTGTGGTTGATAGAGCACAAATGAACAAATGAAGGGGGTGAATACTCTGTTTAGGCACTGTAGATCCTTCAGTTGTTTGGATGAAACTGAATTATTTTATTATGAAACAGCTGCCTTAATGTGTTTTCTATCCTGATATCTCGTATAGGTTTTCTGGAGATTGCCAACAGTGAGAAGATTTTATCACCCCAGTCTTAAACGCCCTAGCCTTAAAAACACATCTATAATTTCAGCACAAGACATGGGAATCACTCAGGAGGAGTGGGATAGACTTCGGAAGGCTTGTGACTGGCCCAGTCCAGATGAAGAAATCACTCGGCTGGATCAGAGCACAAGTCCGGTTCACACAACATTCTCTGTTGAAGGACTCAATGAGACGTACAAAGTGGGAGATATGATCCGCGTTACCATCACAGCCAGAGACCACAACAACACCGTCAAATCCTACGGAGGCGATTTTTTCCGAGCGAAGCTTTTGAATTTGAACTTGAAGGTATGGTTTTGAATGTTTTTCAGCTCTATCAAACTAGAGCCCTTCACACTGTAAAGCACTGGTTCCTCTGTCGGTTGTTTATTGCTTAAACTCTAAAAAACAAATGTGGACATGGGCTTTGAAAAAGGATAAACCCAACCGTTGTTTATAAAACAACCCAACCGTTGGTTTATAAATGAACTTATGCAAACCCAACTGTTGGGTTTGTCCATATTTGACCCAACGATGGGTTGAAATTATCCAACCTTTGTTTGACAGAGTAAATGAGATAATAATGTTAACGGCATCATTGTGTGTGTTCCTGAAGGCAGGTGTTTATGGAGAAGTTGTCGATCACCGTAATGGAACGTACACCGTTGATTTTCTGCTGCCCTGGGAAGGCCAAGCACAAGCGGATGTGTTTCTGATCCTCTCCAGTGAAGGTGTGCACGTTCTCAACAAATACTTTGAGTCAAAGCCGCACATCCGCTATCACGGCTACTTCGAAGGGCCAGGAGCCGACGGAGTCAAGATAGTTGAGAAAGTGGAATGTAAAGTTAAATGGGGCTCGGCTGACGGACGCTGGAGTAAAGCAAACTGCTGCTGCGAGTACGAGGATGTGAAGACGGGTTCGGTGTGGCAGTGTGAGAGACCGCGCGATCTTTCCTGCGACCACTGGGTGTATCACGAACACGGTGAACATCAATTTCCAGCCACTCCTTTTGAGAGACAACTTTTCTCAAGGTAAGTGGAAGCCCGGGCAGGATTGCGAAACAAATAATATTTCATGATGTACACGTTGACTTGTTTATTGTTTTAGTGCATTCTGGGTACAGATTGTGCTGCCGTTTGTCTCAGGTGTCTCTGAAATGTGTTTTCAGCTCAAAACACGCAAATCCTTCTACCACAAATAATAATACACAAATACACAAATGAAAACATGCTGGTTTTGTCTGTATTTATAAATGCAAATAAGCTGCTGCCTTGGGTGTGCAGTGGTGCCAATAACTGCTTTTATTTGTAACAATCTCGGAATGATTTGTATCTGCTACTAATGTATACATGTACTTTTGTAAGAGAAAACTCCAAAATGAACATTCAAAACAGTTTACTTTTAACAGATATGTTAATTATTCACAGTATTAAGCAATATTTCTCTGTTCTCTTATACATTTACATTTAGTCATTTAGCAGACGCTTTTATCCAAAGCGACTTACAAAGAGTTTAGGAGCAATAAGCGATATGTCATACAGGAGCCATAATACATTAGGGGCCAATTCAAAGTTACTGGTTTCAACAAATGCTAGACCACCTGTTGAGAGAAAGGGTTAGTGTTTTTTTATTTTATTTTATTTGTCTGTTAAGTATTCACAGAAGAGATGGGTTTTTAAGTAGTTTTTTGAATGTTGTGAGAGATGTGGTTGACCGGACTGAGTTAGGAAGAATATTCCACCAGGAAGGAGTTGTGAATGAGAATGAGAGCCGATTTACTGCCCTTATGGGAAGGCAATACAAGACGCTGCTGGTTAGCTGAACGCAGGGATCTTGATGGGGTGTAGGAGTGCAGGAGGGTGTGAAAGTAAGCCGGTGCGGATCCAGTGATAGTCCTGTAGGCAAGCATTAGTGACTTGAATCTGATACGGGCTTCAACCGGTAGCCAGTGGAGAGAGATGAAAAGGGGCATCACATGAGCCCTTTTGGGCTGTTGGATGACGAGGCGTGCTGCTGCGTTCTGAACCAGCTGAAGTGGTTTGATAGCCTTTGCAGGAAGACCAGCAAGGAGAGCATTGCAGTAGTCCAACCTTGAGATTACCAGGGCCTGGACAAGTAGTGTCCAGGCTCAGTGAGGTAGTGTCTGACCTTTCTAAGGTTGAATAAGGCATATCGGCATGACCGTGTTGTCTTTGCAATGTGATCATTGAAGGACAGCTGTTCATCAAATATGACTCCGAGGTTCCTGGCTGTTTTGGAAGGAGTGATTGTGGTATTGCCAAAATGGATGTTGAGATCGTGTTGGACCGTACACGAGTAGTTCTGTCTTGGCAGGGTTCAGCTGGAGGTGATGCCCTTTCATCCAAACTGAGATGTCCTCGAGGCAGGCTGTAATGCGAGCTGCTACAGTGGTATCGTCTGGGTGAAACGAGATGTAGATCTGGGTGTCGTCAGCATAACAGTGATACGAGAAGCCATGTGCCTGTATGATGGGTCCCAAGGATGTCGTGTAGATGGAAAAAAGCAGCGGTCCAAGCACCGACCCCTGAGGGACCCCAGTGATCATGTGGTGAGCAGTGGACAGCGATCCCCTCCATGACACCCTGAAGGATCTGTCGGAGAGGTAGGATTTGAACCAGCGGAGAGGAGAGCCTGAAATTCCTAGCGATGACAGGGTTGCTAGCAGTATCTGGTGATTGACAGTGTCAAACGCTGCAGATAGGTCGAGCAGAATCAGGACTGAGGATTTAGATTCCGCCCTTGGCTAGCCGCAGTGCTTTTGTGACCGATAGCAGTGCAGTGAAAATAGATGAAAACAGAATGAAAACAGAAATATATTGTATTTTTACAGCACGCCACCTTAGTTTACATACTGTATATATTTATATATATGCAGTGTTGGGTGTAACTAGTTACTAAGTAATTAGTTACTGTAATTTAATTACTTTTCCCTTGAAAAAGAAAAGTAAGGGATTTCTCTTTTTTCTGTAATTTATTTACAGTTACTTCTGATGTAATTAAACTAAATACTTTGTGTAATATACAGTATGTGTGTGCAATAGTGGAATTGACATCAAAATTCATAGTCTAACTTAAAAATCCATGCTTTAATGTATAATTCTCACATTTGTAATACTTTGGTCAGTTAATAATATTTACTTTATGTAGTTTTATATGATTTATTTGAATGAATTAAAAGAGCCATTTCATGTCTATCCTTTAATCACTTAAATAATCAAGGTTGATATAGGATATAGAAGTCATTAGTAATAAGTAACTAAATTTGGAGAGAGTCATTTGTACAGTAAACTAATTACACTATTGAATATGTCATTAGTAACTAGTAATTAATTACTTGTTCAGAGTAACTTAGCCAACACTGTATATATTCGTGTTCATTTGTGCATTTTTATTATATTTCTAATGAGGATTTTTAACTATGCGATCAAGTCCATTTTAAACCTAATGTACAGGGCTTATTTTATGCGAGTACTGTGATGTTGAAAAATCTGGATTTTATAACTTTGATTTTTTCCTCCACAGCAAATTAACAAATGTCGGTATTGCTGGAGAGTCACACATAATAAATGTCCTACCCAACGCTTCAGGCATTGGTGTGTTCAGAAGACAAATATTAAACATTATCAAACATGTCATCATTTCCACACCCTTTAAATAATCACGTTGTTTCCTGATAGGTGAACCTGAGAGATGCAGGCGGGGTCTGAGCACACCAGTTCCTGCAGGATTCTATCTTCAAGATGTCTGGAAGTCTCTGTATGTAACACTAGACGGTTTAATTCTCAGCAAAGGACATCGTGTCTTTCAAACAAGATTGTTTACTTCTTGGGAGACTCTACCACGAGACAGTACTTTGAGTTTTTGGAAAGAAATGTGCCGGGTACGTCATGTAATGGCTATTAATGAAAAGTCGTTTGTGATATTGAATATTGTGATATGGTAAAAGTGTCAGCTGATAACTGAGTTGTCCATGAACTTTACAGAAGACTTAACCCTTCCTTCAGTTTTGATCAAATTTAAATATGTCTAGATCCCAAATTTTTGTTGCTCAAAAAGGACACCCATCCATCATTTAAGTATTCCAGAAGACTGCAGTTGGTTATTACAAAACGGAAACATATTTTCCCCCACACTTGCTATTGTTTTACATGAAAACACATTTAATAACACACTAGTTTTTACATGGATTCCAATTTCTCTTGTTTAGATCTGAAAAGAATGAATCTTCACACGCAGGACAGGACTGGACCGCTGATGGCTGTTGAGTTAAAAAATAACATCATTATGCACTGGAGGACACACGGTTTTCCAATGCGTTATTCAAAAATGCCAGCCACCAACCTGCATTACATCAGCAGTGAAATGGATCATATAGCTGGTGGACCTGAAACAGTGGTTGTCTTCACATTATCTGCCCACA
>VCII01000718.1:0-45706 GCA_006030095.1 Triplophysa siluroides
GTTTAGGGGATAATTAATCTTTGTCTTGTGTAATGACTCCTTCACTTTATAAATAAGTGATGTGTGGTGAAATGACGCTGATTTGCTGTTGTGCCAAATTATTTATTCTATTTATTTGTAATAAGTTGTAAAGCAATGTCAGATCCACAAAGCAAATCTACCTTAAATTCAAACTGTCAGAATATTACAGTCATTACAAGTATTAAGGAATAAAGGTATCTTAAAACACAATCTGTTATTTGGATGGTATAAAAACCATGCAAATTTTCAAAACCTGGGTATTTAAAACATTGTTAAACTATTTGATGGAAGGATGTTTTTATTGCATATTGTATTTGTCCACTAGGGAAACCTGCATTTAAAACAACATTTTAACATCTTATTAATAGATAGCCTACACCATATTATATGTAAAATCTTAGGTGGTTTTCTTTTCATCTTAAATGAAATGCTTGTTGTAATGACATACCTTTATTGTAATACTTGGAAACTGTGATCAGTTTTTTGATTGGAGAAGCTGTATCTCTTTCATCTACTCATACTTTTTAAAATAATTTGACCTTGTTGAAACTCTGCTACATGTTCTTAAGTATACCATTGATTACATTTTGTACAAAAAACATTTTGTTCAAGATAATTCGAATAAAATTTTTACCCTCTTTCTATTCCCTGTTTCAAAGATGTGGTCCCTGCTTCTGACCATTTGTGGGTATCGCTTCTCGGCCTTTTGGCTAAGATCAATGTAGTATCTGTTCTTATCAGTTTAATATCTGATACGTCCCCTATCCGGGGACCATATATTAAATTGATTTTTGGAATAGGGAGATGGAATAGGGGCTTGCTCCGTCCTCCACTCACGCATCGACTGGTATTGCAGTACTTCCGGGAACGGTGCACCCTCTTCTATTTTAGTGAAAGAAAGTCTTTTAATGGGATTATAGCAATGATATTGATGTAAGATTTTTACATAGTTATGGGTTTTTATCATTTTCAACAGCAATATGGTAAGAGACATAATCTTACCAATTAATTACAGAGTATTCAACATAAACAAAGACATGTAGTAACTAACCAAAGAGTTTATATATTAGTATATATACAGTGGTTAAAAAGTATTTCCCCTTTCTGGATTTTTTGTCTTTTATTTGATTTTGAAATATGATTCAAAGAAAACCAGAGTAAATACAAAATGCAGTTTTAAAATGATGGTTTTATTTATTAAGGGAAAAGACAATCCAAACATTACTGACCTTATGTGAAAAAGTAACTGCCCCCTTGGCAAATCATGAATTAAATGTGATGAATTGAATAACGGAGTTAAATTTCACTAGCCACACTCGAGCTAATTTACTGCCACCCTTTTGAATCAAGAAATCACTTAAGTAGAACCTGTCTGACAAACTGAAGTATTCTTAAAGATCTCAAATAGCAACACATCATGCCGCGATCTAAAGAAATTCAAGAACAGATGAGAAACAAAGTAATTGAAATGTGTATCAGTCACTTTGGATAAAAGCGTCTGCTAAATGACTAAATGTAAATCAGTCTAGAAAGGGTTGCAAAGCCATTTCTAACTTGGCTTTGGGACAACAGCAAACCACAGTGAGAGCCATTATCCACAAATGGAGAAAGCATGGAACAGTAGTAAACCGTCCCAGGAGTGGCCAGCCTCCAAAATTACTCCAAGAGCACAACGACGACACGTCCAGGAGGTCATAAAAGATCCCAAAACAACATCTAAAGAACTGCAGGCCTCCCTTGCTTCAGTTAAGGTCGGTGTTCATGATTCTACTATAAGAAAGAGACTGTGCAAAAATGGCATCCATGGGTGAGTTCCAAGGCGAAAACCACTGCTGACCAAAAGAACACAAAGGCTCGTCTCACATTTGCTTAAAAACATCTTGATGATCCCCAAAACTTTTCGGCAAATATTCTGTAGACTGATGAAACAAAGGTTGACCTTTTTGGAAGGTGTGCGTCCTGTTACATCTGGCATAAAACTAACACAGTATTCATAAAAAGAACATTATGCCAACAGTCAGACATGGTGGAGGTAGTGTGATGGTCTGGGGCTGCTTTGCAGCTTCAGGACCTTGACGACCGGTCATAATCGATGGAACCATGAATTCTGCGCTCTACCAGAAAATCCTAAAAGAGAATATCCGGCCATAGGTTTGTGACCTCAAGGTTAAATGCACTTGGGTTATGCAGCAGGACAATGATCCAAAACACACCAGCAAGTCCACCTCTGAATAGGTAAAAAAAATTAAGGATTTGGACTGGCCTAGTAAAAGTATTGACTTAAATCCAATTTAAATGCTCTGGGATGATCTCAAAACGGCTGTTCATGCTCGAAGACCCTCCAATGTGGCTGAATTAAAACAATTCTGCAAAGAAGAGTGGGCCAAAATTCCTCCACAACCATGTGAAAACTCATTGCGAGCTATCGCAAACGCTTGATTGCAGTTGTTGCTGCCAAGGGTGGCACAACAAGTTATTAGGTTTAGGGGACAATTACTTTTTCGCATAGGGCTGGAAATGTTTGGATTGTTTTTTCTGTTAATAAATAAAACCATTATTTAAAAACTGCATTTTGAATTTTCTCTGGTTTTCTTTGTGAAATATAAAATTTTGTTTGATGATCTGGATCATTTAAGCATGACAAATATAACAAAAAACTTAAAATCCGGAAGAGAGCAAATACTTTTTCACATCACTGTATATATTAGTATATATATGTTTCTTAACAAAATTGTCAAAATTACATGTTTTAAAAAATAAATGTAAATAATTATGGATTTGTCAGTTTTGCAGTCGCGACCATTAAGAAAAAAAGGTCGTACCTGAAGGAAAATTTGTTGCGGTCTAGATCTGGATTTAAAACAAAGGTATAGAAAGAATTCTGGAAAAGGGTTGATCTGCTTCCGCCATGTTTTTCCTCCTTGTGCCTGCTTGTAATTGATACATCATCCAATACATTTCGCCCTCTGCTGGAATAAATGAGTAACTTCTCTCCAGCACGTCTTGGGAAAGAAAAAGAATTCAATAAAAAAACGGTTCTTTCTGCGATTAAAACGATAGATTCTAACATCTTTTTAAAAAGAATTGCGATAGTTAGGTGAATCGATTTCCCCACACCCCTTATTAGTTGTGTAGTGATGTGTGTTCAAGCAAGTCAGCACATTTGCTGTACATCTGAGTCTTTGCTTACGTGATCTTCCCCAGCAAAGTGAGTGAACATGGTTTATTAAAAAACAAAGTAACCATCAAATTTGTGTAGAGGTTTGACAGAGTGACCCACCACGGTTGAATTTTACCCACATTTGGTGGGTGGTGATTTTAAACCCTGGTCAAAACGGATGTTCCCTAAAGTGAGTGCCCTTCGTAGTCTGTGTACAACTCATACTTCCTGGCAGGGAGACACCCATGATCATGAAGGTGGTTCACCAGGGCGAGGCTCAGCCATTGCACTTCGGTTGTGCTGACCCCTGCGAATTCCCCAAATGTGGGAATCTCGACTGCATAATTTGTGGTAGTGGGGGACTGCGTTCGCGCTCTCCCCTGAATTTGCTGGTTAATAGTAGATTAACTCTAGATTCAACCTACAATCCATTGGATATCCACTTAGCTGCATTGCGTAACCAAAACAAATTTTAATTTGCAAGATTTCACTTGCTAATTATTTACATTTACATTGTCATTTAGCAGACGCTTTTATCCAAAGCGACTTACAGATGGGGTAAACAATTGAAGCAATTCGGACAACGTAAGTACAACAAAAAGCATAAGTGCAATCAATAAAACTGGTTTCATAAAGCCTACCACAGTATACAGAGGTAAGTTAGATTTTTTTTTTTTTTTAAGAGTAGAAAAGAAATAGGAGTCAGAACTGATCGGTAAGGTGTTGATGGAAGAGATGCATATTCAGACGATTCTTAAAGATGGCCACAGAATCTGCAGATCTTGTTGCCTCGGGCAGATCATTCCACATAAGTGGAACCGATCCAGAGAAGGTTCGTGAGATCGATGTTTTTTTTTACCTTTTTGGGACGGCATCACAAGACGTTGTTCGTTTGCAGAGCGCAGAGATCTGGCGGGTACATACGTCTGCATTAGCGAAAGAAGATAAGGGGGTGCCGAACCAGTGGTGGACTTGTAGGCCAGGAGGAGGGACTTGAATTTGATGCGGGCCACAATAGGGAGCCAATGTAACTTTATGAAGAGAGGAGTGACGTGTGCTCTCATCGGTTCATTGAAGACCACTCTTGCCGCTGCATTCTGGATAATCTGTAGAGGTTTGGTTGTGCAAGCTGGGAGTCCAGCCATTAGCGCATTGCAGTAGTCCAGTCTGGACAGAACAAGAGCCTGGACTAGGACTTGCGTAGCATGCTCTGATAGGAAGGGTCTAATTTTTCTAATATTGTAGAGGATGAATCTACAGGATCGGGCGGTGCTGGCGACATGATGTGTGAAGTTAAGCTGATCATCGATCACCACTTCCAGGTTTCTGGCCTTTCTGGAAGATGTGATGGTTGATGAGCCCAGTTGAATAGAGAAGTTGTGATTAGTCTTTGAGTCAGCCGGGATTACAAGCAGTTCTGTTTTTGCAAGGTTCAGCTGCAGGTGATGGTCCTTCATCCAGAGCGAGATGTCGGCTAGGCATGCTGAAATGCGTGCAGAAACTGTCGGATCGTCAGGCTGAAAAGACAGGTGGAGTTGTGTGTCATCCGCGAAGCAGTGATAGGAAAAGCCATGTTTCCGAATGACAGAGCCTAGGGATGTCATGTATACAGAAAATAGCAATGGACCAAGCACTGAGCCCTGAGGCACCCCTGTGTCAAGATGTTGGGACTCAGAGACCTCGCCTCTCCATGATACTCTAAATGACCTACCTGAGAGGTAAGACCTGAACCATTCTAGGACCACTCCAGAGACACCCATAGCCTTGAGGGTCGACAGGAGGATGTGATGGTTAACGGTGTCAAAGGCGGCACATAGATCCAGTAGGATAAGAACAGATGAGTTTGAGGCAGCTTTTTCCAGTCTCAGTGCTTCAATGACACAGAGCAGCGCAGTCTCAGTGGAATGACCGCTGAGACTGGTTGCTGAACCAGGACTGAAACCAGACTGGTTGCTGTCCAGGAGGTTGTTCTGGGTGAGAAAGGATGAGAGCTGGTTACAAACAACACGTTCAAGAGTTTTAGCAAAGAATGGGAGGTGAGATACCAGTCTGTAGTTTTCTAACAGTGCAGGATTAAGAGTGGGTTTCTTCAGTAGTGGTATAATACGGGCCTCTTTGAAGAGTATGGGAAATGTACCAGTGGTAAGAGACGAGTTGATAATGTGGGTCAGAGTGGGAACAACCGATGGAGAGATGGGCCTGGAGAGATGAGTGGGATGGGATCTAGTGGGCAGGTAGTCGGGTGATTAGAAGAAATTACCTTGGAAACGTCGTCTTCAAATAGGAGAGAGAAAGAGGGGTGCAAGCATGTGTCTGGGGCTTGGGCGTGGTCAAGAGGCGGTGGCGCAGAGCATTGACTGCTGATGGTGGTCATTTTCTTTACAAAGAAAATTGCAAAATCATCAGCTGTTAGGTCAGATTGAGGTGACGGGGCAGGTTGGCAAAGAAGAGCAGAGAAGGTTTTAAAGAGAGTACGAGGGTCAGGAGAGTTGTTGATTTTTGCGTGGTAGTACAGGGTTTTCGCAGAGGAGACGTCAGCAGAGAAAGAAAAAAGAGACTGATAGAGCGAGAGGTCAGTAGGTTTCTTTAGATTTGCGTCACTTTCTCTCAGCAGACCTGAGCGTGGCACGTTGCTCACAGAGAACATCAGATAACTAGGGTGCAGAAGGGGATGCACGAGATGGCCTAGATGTACGAGGGCATAAGCTGTCTAAGCAGGAGGTTAGAGTGGAGCAAAGAGCATAGGTGGCGCTGTTAGCATCCGAGAGAGAGAGTGTTCAGAGGGAGATATCGTGGTAGAGACCACAGAGGATAAGTGGGAGGGAGAGAGTGATCGTAGGTTGTGCCGGAATGTGACCAGTGGGGAAGCATGTTTAGTGTCTGGAGAGGTTAGGTCGAGATCAAGAGTGATGAGGAAATGATCCGACATGTGCAGCGGGGTGACCTGGGAGTGATGAGTGGAGCAGTAGCGTATGTAGATAAGATCAAGTTGATTACCAGATTTATGGGTTGCTGAAGTGGGGACTCGCTTGAGGTCAAACAACGCAGTCAGGTTGTTGAAGTCGGCAGCCTGTGGTTTTTCAAGGTAGATATTGAAGTCTCCAAGTACCACCAGGGGAGTACCATCCTCGGGGAAGGATGACAGAAGTGCATCAAACTCCTCCAAAAAAAGCCCAAGCTGACCTGGGGGACGATAGTTGACTACAACGTGAGTTTTAACAGGGTGTATGACAGTAACAGCATGAGACTCGAAGGAGATATTGTCACATGAGGGTGCCAGCTGTTTGAAATTTCAGTCGTTAGGAATAAGTAGACCGGTTCCTCCACCCCTCCCTGATATGCGTGGTCTGTGGGAGAAAGTGTAATTATCGGAGAGGGCAGCCGGTGTGGCAGTGTTCTCTGGTTTGATCCAGGCTTCAGTAAGTGCTAATAGAGAAAGACCAGAATGTTTAGCAATAGCTGTGATGAAATCTGCTTGGTTTACAGCAGATTGGCAGTTAAATAAACCAATGGGAAATGTGATGGAGGTAGTTTTGGATGCTGAAAGAGTGCGCAGATTATTAGCATTAGCCTTGCGTGGCCTTCTACGTGATAGCGATGATTTACGAGTTGTAGTGACAGTAGGGATTTGAAAACACATAGTGAAAAAACGGGGAATAAGGAAAACAAATAACAAGAAGAGAATAAATAGAAGTGCAAAACCGTAATACACAATAGTATATAGAAATAAATAATTTGGCACAACAGCAAATCAGCGTCCATTTCGCACACATCACTTAATTATCGTTATGAAGTGGCAGGGCTACCAATTCTCATGCTTTCTACTAATCAGGAGTTACTGTTAACAGAAACAACGCCATCTCATACATCACCCCCCTCCAGTAACGCAGCCCCAAATCCTCCACATCCGCCCATCCCCCAGGCGAAAAAACTCACTCAAGCAGACCTCAAAAGTTGGCAGCCCTGGGATGTGTTTAGCGGGGAATTTCTTTGTCTTGTGTAACATGACTGCTTCACTTTATAAATAAGTGATGTGTGCGAAATGGACGCTGATTTGCTGTTGTGCCAAATTATTTATTTCTATTTATTATGTAATAAGTTGTAAAGCAATGTCAGATCCACAAAAGCAAATCTACCTTAAAATTCAAACTGTCAGAATATTACAGTCATTAACAAAGTGTTAAGGAATAAAGGTATCTTAAAACACAATCTGTTATTTGGATGGTATAAAAAACAATGCAAAGTTTCAAAACCTGGGTATTTAAAACATTGTTAAAACTATTTGATGGAAAGGATGTTTTATTGCAGTATTGTATTTGTCCACTAGGGAAACCTGCATTTAAAACAACATCTTATTAATAGATAGCCTACACCATATTATATGTAAAATCTTAGGTGGTTTTCTTTTCATTCTTATCTGAAATGTTTTGTTTGTAATGACAATACCTTTATTGTATAATACTTGGAAACTGTGATCAGTTTTTGATTGGAGAAGCTGCATCTCATTTCATCTACTCATACTTTTTAAAATAAATTTGAGCTTGTTGAAACTCTGCTACTAATGTTCTTAAAGTATACCATTGATCTTAAGCTTTTTAGCAAAATTTTAGCAACACGTATGTTGACGGTTTTAGAGGACGTGATCCACCCGGATCAAGCCTGTGCTGTGCCTGGGAGGAGGATCACGGACAGCCTAGTGCTGATTAGAGATGCCATCTGTTACGCGAGAGACAGAAAACATTCGGTTAGCAGTAGTAAATTTAGATCTTGAAAAAGCTTTCGACCGTGTCTCGCACCAATACCTGTTTCAAGTGTTGGCCAAAATGGGTTTTCCTCCACGCCTGCGAGCAGATGGTAACATCTAAGCTGCAGGGGCCCCCTGCTTTGTCATTCGGAGGAGGGGGCTGGGGTCACGCTTAGGGTCCCGGCCTTGCCCCCGCACCTGGTCGCCCGTAGATGCACCCTCACCAATCTGGCTACGGGAACAGCGGGCCAGCGGGCCGGAGGGAGAGGATTTCCGCTGGCTGCCGGGAAACAGAAGGAAATTGACTTGTCCTGTAGAGCGGGGTAAAGGCCTTTTTGTTAGGGACTCCACCCGGTCCTGGACAACAGATGACGAGAGACAATGGTTTTTTAAGATTGTTCTAAGTTTGTTTTTTAAGATTGTGGGTTTTAAAGGTCACTTCCCCGTTGTATATCTTTTAAAAAGAAAACATCTTACGGGAGTTAGTAACAAGTTTTTTTTTTTTTATCCCCTCTGTCCTTCACTCATTTTAATGAATTTTACTTCTCTTTCTATAAATTTAACTACAATTTTGACTTATTTATTGATGTGAAATGTTGATTTTATAACAAAATGCAAAGGAGATGTATACATTTGTGAAATTATGTCAATAAAACTTTTCGAAAGAAAAAATCTGTTCTTATCAGTTTAATATCTGATACGTCCCCTATCCGGGGACCATATATTAAATTGATTTTTGGAATAGGGAGATGGAATAGGGGCTTGCTCCGTCCACTCCACGCATCGACCTGGTATTGCAGTACTTCTGGGAACGGTGCACCCCCTTCTATTTTAGTGAAAGAAAGATCTTTATTGGGATTATAGCAATGATATTGATGTAAGAGTTTAAATAGTTATGGGGTTTTATCATTTTCAATAGCAATATGGTAAGAGAACATAATCTTACCAATTAAGTACAGAGCATTCAACATAAAACAAAGACATGTAGTTACTAACAAAGAGTTATATATTAGTATATATACAGTGGTGTGAAAAAGTATTTCCCCCTTTCCGGATTTTTTGTCTGTTTTCATATTTGTCATGCTTAAATTATTTAAATGATTTAGATCATCAAACAAATTTGAATATGACTCAAAGAAAACCAGAGTAAATACAAAATGCAGTTTTAAAATGATGGTTTTATTTATTAAGGGAAAAGACAATCCAAACATTACTGACCTTATGTGAAAAAGTAACTGCCCCCTTGGTAAATCATGAATTAAATGTGATGAATTGAATAACGGAGTTAAATTTCACTAGCCACACTCGAGCCTAATTACTGCCAGACCTGTTGAATCAAGAAATCACTTAAGTAGAACCTGTCTGACAAACTGAAGTATTCTAAAATTCTAAAATATCTCAAATAGCAACTTCAGTCAGGACCTTTCAAGTCAAGAAAAACCCAAGTCAAAATTGAAGACAAGTAATCTTTTATTTGGCAGATTTGCTTAATTTACTTTTGGTGGTATGGCTCTGTTCTAAATTCCCCATCCTTCTCATGAGCTCCATGAGAAGTAAGATGGAGAAGCAGCAGCAGCATCTGGGGTGACTCTCCCGGTTTAGCTGGGAGAGCAGCTCAACCCCCCCCAAACAAAACCATACCAGGCAATCCTCTTTGGCTCTTCTTACTAAATCGGAGAGCCAGCAGAGGAACAAAATGAGCGGTCTCTGAAACTAGATTTACTGCATTTCTCATGTTACTGCCTTCCCAGACAATCGCTTGATCCTCGACTTAATTCATATGGATAAAACCTGAGGGGAGTTGACTGACTTGCAAGAGCATGAGAATAGATCAGAATAAGGCCCAAAGCACCCTTCTCTTAGCAGTGATATTATCTTTCATAAGAGTGAGAGTGAAAAAGGGAGACGCTTATCATTGGCTTGGGGTTTTTCTCTTTTGAGACCATTTAGCAGAAGACGAATCGATGAATTTCCTAATAGGCTGATGGTGGATGGATCCAGGCAGCGCAGGTGGAACTGGATGCCGGCAATCATATTTTTTATGCTAGAAGGCTGCATTTTTCTCGATTCAAAACAATGATCAATAAAAGCACTGATACATGAAATATCAACTGGAAGAACAGATACAGAAAATGTGGCACAGAAGGAACTGAAGTGAAACCAAGCAGAGTCGTACATTTTTAATGTGGATTTAGCTAGACCTTTACGCATATAGTGAGCTGCAGAGTGCAGATAGGATTGAAGGGTCGAGTCTAATCTAGTACGGTTTGGCTGAAAGAGGGGCAGACCAGGCCGGATGGAGCTGCTTCCGGGCATAGAAGATGGAATTTCTGAAATTTAAATCGAGACAAAGAATCAGCAATTTGATTGTTTAAGCCTGGAATATGAGCTGCCCGAAATTTGAAGTTACCGATGACTGATGACCAAGTGAGTCGCCTGACGAAGCTATTTATGAATGGGCACTGAGGATCGACCCTTGTTAATTATATTAACTGTTGACTCATTGTCACAAAGAAAAGGATTTGTTTCCTAGCCCAGTGTTTGCCCCATAAAATACAGGCTATTATGATAGGATATACTTCCCACAGAGCGGTTGACAATATTTCATCTGGTGCATGTTGCAGCTCATTTGGCCACGTGCTAGCAAACCATTGACCATTAAAGACCCCCCGAAACCAACGGAAGGTGCAGCATCTGTGTACAATTTAAGGGCTGCGGAAGACTCAAGGTCGTCATTATAGAAAAAGGAGATGCTGTTCCAATTGTCGATGAGCAAAGACCAGAAGCTGAGATCTGATCTGCAGCCTGCATCTAGGGTAACTATGTCCTTAAGATCCTTGACAGACTTTGAGAGGTCAAGAAGCCTTGCTATGAAGGACCTGCTCTGGGAAATAATTTGCATGGCAAAATTGAGGTGGCCTAACAACGAAAGCAAATCTCTTTTTAAAAGAGACGTTGACACGTGAGCATTTCTCATGACTTCTCTTATGCGATTTAAATTTTTCCATGGGAAGAGAGGCTTGCATGAGATTGGAATCCAAAGTGATGCCAAGAAACTGGATGACTTTGAGGGGACCTACCGTTTTTTCGTCAGAGAGGGGAATCCCTAGGTCGTAGAATGTGCGTTAAAGTGCCGAGATACAGCGATCTGGCTTGGAGTGTGGTTGTGGATAATCTACTAGCAAGAAATTGTCTAAAAAGTGAAGCATGAACGGCAATTTGCAGTTGTTGAGAAGAATCCAACACAACGCTTCTGACAGTGAATTCAATATTTTTGGACTGCTGCGACAGCTGAAGGTAAACCTAACCGAAAAAAACAATTTATTTCTCCATTTAACACCAAATATGATGGATGTAAAGGCATGATTTTGAAGGCGTCTGAGATATCCGCCTTGGCTAGACAAGCACCTCTCCCTGCTTGCTTAATGAATTTAATTGCGTCATCAACAGAGGCATAAAACAGAGAAAAAGGAGCGGAAGGAATAAGACTGTTAATACTTGGAGTATTGTCATTGTGAGGGGCGGAGAGATCAATAATTAATCGCTTTTTTCCAGAATATTTACGGGTAGCGATTCCTATGGGATTAATTCTAAGGGTTGTGAAGGGGGATGTATCAAATGGCCCGATCATAAAACCTTTCCTAACCTCCTTCTCTTACAATAAATCTACTACTTCAGGTTCTTTAGAAGCAGAAAGCAAGTTATTTCAGACAAAAGAGGACTTGGGTAATAGACACAATCCTGCAAAAAAACATGGACGAGACCAGTTAATAAATAATTGACGAAACAGTGATTAGGATGATTTCTCAATGCTCTTCCCAGCTTGGGGACGTTGATTGGAGTTGAAGGTTTTATTTATTTTTCTCCTTTCTCAGAAAGCGAGTTCGTCTTGGGCAAACAGATTTTGGATGGCCATCCCCGCAATAACTTAGAATCGCCAGGCTGGGGACTTTGGCCAGGCGGTTGCAGGGACACAGTTTCTGGGCACAGATTGTATGTGTGAGAGTGAGAGCTGCAAATCGAGCAGGAAAGAGCTTGGTGACCAGTGAAATGTCTGCTGATAAGGGCAAAATCTACTACGGACCAGTCCAGTCTTTGATTGAGTCGCTGAATGTACATGGTGGATTTAGCGGAGAAGGATTTATGATACTCATAGAAGAGAGTTCCACCATAGGTCAGAGCAAGGTCGGATATAATGGCAAAATACGTGTCCAACTCTGCCCTACGAGCAGGATAAACTTTGCATATGACATCTCTGTATGCTCCGAACGCCACGTTAAATTCAGCTAGAGTTTAGTGTCTTTGAAAGTCGGGGGTCTGTCTTAAGCGTAACTGATACATCGCCGCAATTTTCAACACGTCTGTCGCATGATTCTGAGCCCAGTAATATTTTAATAAGGTTGACATCGTTACCTGCTAGGATTTGGTTTCTTAGCTGATGAGAGATTACAGCAGCCGGCGAAAAGAATGGAGAGCCAGTGGACACGGGAACTGCACTTCCCATGGTCCTCCGCAAGACGGCCATTGGAATGACGTCATCATCCTGCTCAGGAGCCGAGGGCTGCAGCAATCTAGCCGATGTGAATTGCGATGTTGACGGGCCGTGGAAACGGGGATCTGCCAGATCGCGGGTTTTCGAACCTGATTCTAGAGCTTGAATTCTGTAGTTCATGTCGGAGCGAGGACTGGATACTGGACAATGCTGTCAACACTGGGTCATTGCTTTGGACCGTAGAGTGGCTTGTTCGGGCTAAAACGCCCGTTTAGGTGTAACGTAAACCTCAGCCGGAGTGGGTACGGGTTCAGAGTTTTTTCTCTTTTGGGTGTTTTTCTTGCTGGATAAAAGAGGAGGTATAAGCGATTCTGTCGAAGACATGTCAACGTTCTCACAGAAAAGAATAAACAAATCTTCGTGAGTAGCTCCCGTCGGAACCGGAACATTGCTCTTAAACAATCTCTCCAATATTTTAGGCAGTGGCCAATCGTTAATGCTGGGAAGACTGGAGGATTTGCTTGCCAAGCGAGAGCTCCGACGGACTGGAACAGTGCTCTCCTCTTGGGTGGCATCCTCTGCTTGGATGGGATGCTGTTGCCGGGATTCTTCGATGGATTCAAAATGCCACGGATATTCGTCATCTGCGGCAAAAAACATTATGAAGAATCGGGTGAGTAAAGTCCAAAATATGAATAATCTCACTGCGGAAATGCCAAGGAAAAATCGCTTTGTAGAGCAGCAAGCATTAGAAGCAGTGAGGCAGGCTTAACTGAACCGACATTTAAATAGGGCGCCCAATTGAGAGAACGTATCAGATCAGCTGATGGGCTGGGTTAGGGTTGTGATCAGCTGATAACCAAGCTTGACTACAAGGCCTGCCGGAAATAACGCTGATGCTTAATACATCATGCCGCGATCTAAAGAAATTCAAGAACAGATGAGAAACAAAGTAAATGAAATGTGTATTTCATGAGTCACTTTGGATAAAAGCGTCTGCTAAATGACTAAATTGTAAATGTAAATCAGTCTAGAAAGGGTTGCAAAGCCATTTCTAACTTGGCTTTGGGACTCCAGCAAACCACAGTGAGAGCCATTATCCACAAATGGAGAAAGCATGGAACAGTAGTAAACCGTCCCAGGAGTGGCCAGCCTCCAAAATTACTCCAAGAGCACAACAACGACACGTCCAGGAGGTCATAAAAGATCCCAAAACAACATCTAAAGAACTGCAGGCCTCTCTTGCTTCAGTTAAGGTCAGTGTTCATGATTCTACAATAAGAAAGAGACTGTGCAAAAATGGCATCCATGGGTGAGTTCCAAGGCGAAAACCACTGCTGACCAAAAAGAACACAAAGGCTCGTCTCACATTTGCTTAAAAACATCTTGATGATCCCCAAAACTTTTCGGCAAATATTCTGTGGACTGATGAGACAAAGGTTGAACTTTTTGGAAGGTGTGCGTCCTGTTACATCTGGCGTAAAACTAACACAGTATTCATAAAAAGAACATTATGCCAACAGTCAAACATGGTGGAGGTAGTGTGATGGTCTGGGGCTGCTTTGCAGCTTCAGGACCTTGTCGACTGGCCATAATTGATGGAACCATGAATTCTGCGCTCTACCAGAAAATCCTAAAAGAGAATATCCGGCCATAGGTTTGTGACCTCAAGGTTAAATGCACTTGGGTTATGCAGCAGGACAATGATCCAAAACACACCAGCAAGTCCACCTCTGAATTGGTAAAAAAATTATGGATTTGGACTGGCCTAGTAAAAGTATTGACTTAAATCCAATTTAAATGCTCTGGGATGATCTCAAAACGGCTGTTCATGCTCGAAGACCCTCCAATGTGGCTGAATTAAAACAATTCTGCAAAGAAGAGTGGGCCAAAATTCCTCCACAACCATGTGAAAACTCATTGCGAGCTATCGCAAACACTTGATTGCATTTGTTGCTGCCAAGGGTGGCACAACAAGTTATTAGGTTTAGGGGACAATTACTTTTTCGCATAGGGTTAGAAATGTTTGGATTGTTTTTCTGTTAATAAATAAAACCATTATTTAAAAACTGCATTTTGAATTTTCTCTGGTTTTCTTTGTGAAATATAAAATTTTGTTTGATGATCTGGATCATTTAAGCATGACAAATATAACAAAAAACAAAAAATCCGGAAGAGAGCAAATACTTTTTCACACCACTGTATATATTAGTATATATATGTTTCTCAACAAAATTGTCAAAGTTACATGTTTTAAAAAATAAATATAAATAATTATTTATTTGTCAGTTTTGCAGTCGCGACCATTAAGAAAAAAAGGTTGCACCTGAAGGAAAATTTGTTGCGGTCTAGATCTGGATTTAGAACAAAGGTATAGAAAGGATTCTGGAAAAGGGTTGATCTGCTTCCGCCATGTTTTTCCTCCTTGTGCCTGCTTGTAATTGATACATCATCAAATATATTTTGCCCTCTGCTGGAATAAATGAGTAACTTCTCTCCAGCACGTCTTAGGAAAAGAAAAATATTTCAATAAAAAACGGTTCTGCGATAAAACGATAGATTCTAACATCTTTTTAAAAAGAATTGCGATAGTTAGGTGAATCGATTTCCCCACACCCCTTATTAGTTGTGTAGTGATGTGTGTTCAAGCAAGTCAGCACATTTGCTGTACATCTGAGTCTTTGCTTACGTGATCTTCCCCAGCAAAGTGAGTGAACATGGTTTATGAAACAAGGTACCCATCAAATTTGTGTAGAGGTTTGACAGAGTGACCCACCACGGTTGAATTTTACCCACATTTGGTGGGTGGTGATTTTAAACCCTGATCGAAACGGATGTTCCCTAAAGTGAGTGCCCTTCGTAGTCTGTGTACAACTCATACTTACCTGGCAGGGGAGACACCATGATCATGAAGGTGGTTCACCCAGGGCGAGGCTCAGCCATTGCACTTCGGCTGTGCTGACCCCTGCGAATTCCCCAAATGTGGGAATCTCGACTGCATAATTTGTGGTAGTGGGGGACTGCGTTCGCGCTCTCCCCTGAATTTGCTGGTTAATAGTAGATTATCTTTAGATCTAACCTATAGTCCATTGGATATCTACTCGGCTGCATTGAGTAACCAAACAAATTTTATTTTGCAAGATTTCACTTTTTTTATTATAGTTATGAAGTGGCAGGTCTACCAATTCTCATGCTTTCTACTAATCAGGAGTTACTGTTAACAGAAACAATGCCATCTCATACATCATCCCCCTTCCAGTAACGCAGCCCCAAATCCTCCACAACCCCCATCCGCCCATCCCCCAGGCGAAAAAACTCACTCATGCAGACCTCAAAAGTTGGCAGCCCTGTGATGTGTTTAGGGGATAATTTCTTTGTCTTGTGTAACATGACTCCTTCACTTTATAAATAGTGATGTGTGCGAAATGGACGCTGATTTGCTGTTGTGCAAAATTATTTATTTCTATTTATTATGTAATAAGTTGTAAAGCAATGTCAGATCCACAAAAGCAAATCTACCTTAAAATTCAAACTGTCAGAATATTACAGTCATTAACAAAGTGTTAAGGAATAAAGGTATCTTAAAACACAATCTGTTATTTGGATGTTTTGTTGCAGTACTTTATTTGTCCACTAGGGAAACCCAAATTTAAAACAACATTTTAACATCTTATTAATAGATAGCCTACTCCATATATATGTAAAATCTTAGGTGGTTTTCTTTTCATTCTTATCTGAAATGCTTTGTTTGTAAGGACAATACCTTTATTGTATAATACTTGGAAACTGTGATCAGTTTTTGATTGGAGAAGCTGTATCTCATTTCATCTACTCATACTTTTTAAAATAAATTTGAGCTTGTTGAAACTCTGCTACTAATGTTCTTAAAGTATACCATTGATTACATTTTGTACAAAATACATTTTGTTCAAGATAATTCGAAATAAAATGTTTTACCCTCTTTCTATTCACTGTTTCAAAGATGGTGGTCCCTGCTTCTGACCATTTGTGGGTATCGCTTCTCGGCCTTTTGGCTAAGATCAAGTGTAGTATCTGTTCTTATCAGTTTAATATCTGATACGTCCCCTATCCGGGGACCATATATAAATTTGATTTTTGGAATAGGGAGATGGAATAGGGGCTTGCTCCGTCCACTCCACGCATCGACCCGGTATTGCAGTACTTCCGGGAACGGTGCACCCCTGTATTCAGGTCAAGAAAAGAATCATATGTAAACATTGTCTAATTTAAGATTATTGTTCTGACTCTGAGGGATATGTTGTTTTCGCGCTGAATGGTTTGCTTTTCTCGGCCTTTTGGCTAAGATCACGTGTCTGGTCAAAGGGTTGTGTTGCGATCGCCTCTTGTAGGTTTCCCTGGCTGGTGTTTTTAGTGGCACCAGCTCTAAACCTACGAGAGGTATACTTTGCGGCGTTTCCAGCTCAAGCGGTTTTTAAAGAAGGCTTCTTTTCGAAAGCGGATTTTATTGGACGATTCATTTTAAGGTAAGTTATTTATTTATTTATTTATTGTCTGTTTTAAAAGTTTGTTTTAGTGTACTGTAGGTGCCTCCACCATGTCGGCTACTCGTGCCGGCGTGCGGAGGCACCACAGCGTGCGTTTTAATCTCAACGAAGTAGATGGGAACTTGTAGAAATGTCAAGGCTGGACTTTTCTCGAAAACTAATTCAAAAAACGTTGGGTTTTTCCCCAGAAGACTTAAATTGTATCTTGTCCCTGCCTTTTAATAAAGGCTTCGATGTGAGTTTTAAGAATGCACAAACACTTAACGTTTTCTGGCAACGGTTTGAACAAGTAAAACCCCACTTCTTCATGTTCAAGGTGGATAAATTGACTGACAATGCACAGAAAGTTGTCATTGTCAGAATTTTAATGAGACTGTGAGCGGAGAAGACATATGTGTGTGGTTGGGAAGATTTTGCACTGTTAAAGGCCAGGCTATGAAGGTGGTGGATGAAGATGGCATTTGGAATTGTGCTTGGAGGGTTCCCATAAAACAATGGGACGACCCCCAAGGTTTCCAGGGTCTGAAACATCTGCCATCAATGGTAGTTCTGGGAGAAAACAGGGGCTACATACACTATCAGGGAATGCCCAAACTCTGTCGCAGGTGTGGTGAATTTGGGCATTTAATAGAAGCATGCCAGAAAACCTTTTGTAAAAAATGTAGAGAAATTGGTCACTCTTTTGAAGAGTGTACCAATGGCAGAAAGTGCAACCTCTGTGGACACAAGTCATCTCTACAGAGAGTGTCCGAAGTCTTTTGCCAACAAATTGAATCAAACAGAGTGGCAAACATAGCGAGACAGACGTTTAACGAGGGGGCGGAGCAAGAAATTTTAAATCTCCCGCCAAAATCAGCAAGCAGAGAACAAAGAGATGAAGAGGCGGAGCCTGGTCCAGGTAATCCAGGAACAGATCAAGACAGAGATGAAGAGGTAGGTGAAACTGAACAAGTAGAGGTAGGTGAAACCGAAGAAATGGACAGAGAACAAGAAACACAAGTAAGCCAATGCGATGTAGAAGGGTTGGAATCCAGTGATAAACTTCCTAGTGCTCAGTTAAAAAGGAAAAGGGCGTTTAAATCCCCTTCATGTATGGAAAAAGAAAAGAGAGATAAGTTGGAACCAGTTGCAGAGTCTTCCTCATCGGGGGACCTGAACAGAATGTTCCCGAACAACTCTGCGAATGAAATTTCCTTTTTATCAATTGAGCTAAAATCATCCACCCCCAGAGCACACCACGATAACTCTGGGGGAAAACAAGTTCAACCTCCTGGTTTCTCTGAAATAGAAATAAAGGAAGAACTTGTGTCACAAGAAATTGTGGTTTTATAACAATGATCCTGTTTTTAACCATGTAAAGTCCCCCTCTCTACTTAGTTATTTTTTTATGACTTTTAAAGCATTATACCTTTTTATCTTTCTGCTCATGACACTCACAATTTCAACCATCAATGTTAGAAGTGTGAGATCCACCCTGAGAGCACAGAATGTTTTATCCCTTCTTGAAACTTTTAAGTCAGATGTTTTTATATTACAAGAATGTGCTTTACCTTTTAGCAAGACATACAAGAAGTGGGAGGAGCTGTGGACAGGGGGACCATCCGTATGGAGTGGCTCCAATTGCAACAAAAATGATGGAGTGGCCATTTTAATTAACAACCGTAATATTGGGATGAAGGGTAACACGGTGGTAAAAGAAGGACGGGCACTTTTAGCTAATCTGACGTTTTTAGATCGGGGTTTTAACATTTTAAATACATATGGTTTTACAGAAAAAAACGAAAGGTATGAGCTTTTAGAAAACTTGCAATCCCACCTGCTAGGAAGAGAGCCTGTAATTTTAGCGGGAGATTTTAATTGTGTTTTAGGCAAAAAAGATAGGAAGAGGGCAGGAGATGATTACAAGGAAGACAAAACATCAGTTTTATTGCAAAATATGGTAAAAGATTTCAATTTAAAGGACTGTTTTAAACAAATGCATCCTAGAGAGGAGGGTTTCACCTGGTTTAGTGGTGATGGCACCAAAGCCTCTCGGATAGATTATATTTTTACCAGAGATTGCCCGCCCACGGATGCTAGATTAACCCCCATATTTTTCTCAGATCACCTAATGTTATCCTGCACACTGTCACTTCCCTCGGGTGTGACTCTAGGAAGAGGTCTGTGGAAGCTAAACTGCTCTCTGTTACAAGAGGAGGAGATAGTCAGAGAATACAGAGAGCAGTATAGCCAATGGCAGACCCTTCAAGACTCATACGACTCACGAGCACAGTGGTGGGAAATGGTGAAGGGAAAGACACAGACATACTTCAGACAGACAGGGAAAAGGAAAAAAGAAAAAGAAAGAAGACGCATGGTGGGATTGCAAAAGAGACTGCAGAGATATTTTAATCTGTTAAAGTTAGGGTTGGATTTTAAGGAGGAAATAGAGGAAGTTAAAAAGGAAATGTCAAGGCTACAAGAAGAAAACAGCAAAGGGATTATAATGAGATGTAAGGAACAAAAGTTGGAGGAAGATGAAAAATGTACAAGGTACTTTTTCAAGAAAATTTGTAGCAGAAAGAAAACTTTGGAGAAATTAAGAAACGAAGCTGGAGAAATGATGACAGAAAGCAAGGATATTTTAAATACAATAGAGTGTTTTTATGGAAAGCTGTATGAAAAGAAAGACATAGACAAAGTGGTTTCAAAAGAAGTTCAAAAGTACATAACAAAAACAATAAAGGAAGACGTTCATTTAATCAGAGATTTTACTACAACAGAAATGGAAAAAGCTGTAAACAATTTTAAAAAGGGCAAGTCTCCGGGAGCGGATGGCCTACCAATGGAGTTTTACAAGACCTTCTGGGACATTTTAAAACAAGACCTTTTATTTATTTTAAATGACCTGGAAAAACTGGACAGATTACCCGACAGTTTTAGGATGGGGATTGTGACACTTTTATTTAAAAAGGAAGACAAGACGGAATTGAAAAACTGGCGTCCCATAACCCTTTTAAATTTTGACAACAAACTTTTTAGCAAACTTTTAGCAAACAGAATGTCGACGGTTTTACCAAATCTAATCCACCCGGATCAAACCTGTGCTGTTCCTGGGAGGAAGATCACAGACAGCCTCGTGCTGATAAGAGACACTATCTGTTATGCGAGAGACAGAAACATTCGACTCATAGCTCTAAATTTAGATTTTGAAAAAGCTTTCGATCGGGTCTCGCATCAGTACTTGTTTGAAGTACTGCAAAAAATGGGCTTTCAAGGGCGTTTTTTAGCTTGGGTGGGCCTGCTTTATCGGGATATTACCAGCAGAATTTTAGTAAATGGGAACCTTTCAAAACCAGTTGATATACGCTGCGGTGTCCGTCAGGGGTGTCCTTTATCTCCCCTCCTATATGTGGCATGCATTGAACCGCTAGCACAGGTTTTGAGAAAGGATCAATGGATTAGGGGTCTTGACATACCTGGAACGGGGGGTATGACAGTAAAAACGGTTTTATACATGGACGACATAAACATTCTATGCACAGACATTTTATCAATAACACGGACAATGGAACTGACAGAATGGTTTGGGAAGGCCTCAGGAGCCAAACTCAATAGAGACAAGACGCAAGCCCAGTTTTTCGGCCCATGGAAGAGCATAGAGACGACGAGACTTGACATCACAGTAAGACCGACTGACTTAAAAATTTTAGGTATTA
Organism: Triplophysa siluroides; assembly: GCA_006030095.1. Lineage (NCBI taxonomy): Eukaryota > Metazoa > Chordata > Actinopteri > Cypriniformes > Nemacheilidae > Triplophysa > Triplophysa siluroides. The sequence continues at coordinate 20,642 of VCII01000718.1, forward strand.
AATTTGACAGAAATGGGGGAGGCAGTGGAAATTGGCAGGAGGTTTTAGGAAAAATAAGACAAAGACTGGGACTATGGAATTTGAGACAGTTGACTTTAGAAGGAAAAGTGTTAATCATAAAAGCTGTAATTTTTCCTTTGGTTTTATTGTTGTGCTCTGTTTTTATGCCCCCCAGGTCTGTTCTTTTAGCCCTCGATCGTGCAATGTTTTACTTTGTGTGGGGATCCAAATGGGAGAGGCTCAGAAGAGACATCATGAAACGGGCCGCGGAGAACGGAGGAAAAGGCATACCAGATCCCCTCTCATATTTTGGAGCACTGTACACTGCATTACACCTGAAATATGCCACAAACCAATCCAAAGAGTAAAACTGCGGCAATGACAAAATTTTGGGTCGGGTCGTATTTAAGGACATTGAAAATTTTACCTACTGATTTGACGAAACCGACAGCTTTTAACCAACCACCAGCTTACCTTTTTATAAAGACTTTTTTAAAGCGTTTTAACTTGGAAAATGAAAGTGTGGATGTTTTAACAAATCACAAAAAAATTCTCTCTGTCATGCAGGAACGGGAGCAAGTGTGCCCAGTGCGCTGGCTGGGGGCTGACAATGCCAGGGAAATCTGGCACAATGCAGCCCTTTCAGCTCTCCAGAACAAGCATAAAGACCTGGCATGGATGGCGGCCCACGAGATCCTCCCGGTCAGGGCCGTGATGCATTCCCGGGGAATGGGCAAGAACCCTACCTGTCCACGGCACGGGTGCGGAGAGCCAGAGACAGTGAGGCACGCTTTATGGGAGTGCAGTGCTGTGAGGGACCTGTGGGCAACGGCCGGCCCCCTGCAATTCCCGTGCCTGCCAGCAGGGGGGGTCCATAGCTACCAGATGGTATTAGGTGAGATCAGCAAAGAGGGCATGCCAGCAGACGCCCACACCAACCTCTGGGTAGCCATAAACTGCATTAAAGATGCCATATGGACCTCCAGAAACCTGCTGGTAGGGAAGCGCGTAGAGGTGTCCCTGCAGGCTAAAATGCAGCTGGCGAAAGCGCGGATGCAGGAGTACGCCATACGTAGCCATTCGGACGTGGGGGCCGGAGCTTCACAGGAAGGTCCCCGCAGCCATGGCCCCTGATCGCCCGTAGATGCTCCTTCTCAGAGGATCAACTCGAGAGGAGCAGCGGTGCCCTGGTTTTAGAGGATCTCCTCTGGGCCGCAAATGCTTGGTTATGTGCGGGTTTGGGGGAACTGAATAGTAGAAATGTTGTCAAAACACAGCCGGTTCTTGTACGACGAAGGAAAGACTTTTGGTTTTATTGTGGTGTTTTGTCTCTTTTTTTTCGGTCTCATCCTACTTCCCTTTTTTACTTTTAAAATGTTTTAAAGATAAATATTTATGTAAAATGTTTTTTTACTTTTACTCTATTTCGATGGTTGAGAAGGAAAATGGGGTGTACAGTGCCAATATTTTGATGTATGTCTGTATTTTTCCTCTGTGATCTGTAATAAATTTTTTTTTCGAAAAAAAATCTGTTCTTATCAGTTTAATATCTGATACGTCCCCTATCCGGGGACCATATATTAAATTGATTTTTGGAATAGGGAGATGGAATAGGGGCTTGCTCCGTCCACTCCACGCATCGACCTGGTATTGCAGTACTTCCGGGAACGGTGCACCCCCGTATTTAGGTCAAGAAAAGAATCTTATGCAAACATTGTCTAACTTAAGATAATAGTTCTGACTTTGAGGGATATTTTGTTGTCGCGCTGAATGGTTTGCTTTCTGTTCGAAACTTATCTAAAACTACTGTTTTAAAGCACGTAATAGATTCGTGCAATATGTTGTTCAGAATTGTGAAAAAATTTGATTAGCTCCTACAGTGGCAGTTCTAGACCATTTCAACTGGGGGGGGCCAGGCTGGGGCCAGGTGTACTGATAGAGGGCCATTTACATTTAGACCTTATTGTTGTCATATCATTTTCTGCACTGCAGGCATTAACAGGCAAAATACCATGGATATAATCATTCAACAATGAATTTGCATTTCCATTTTATTTTTTACATTTGCATTACATATTCAGTATCAGTCACAGTAACTTGCATTTTAATTATTTTTACATTTGCATTACATATTCAGTATTAGTCACAGTAACTGTAATTGCATTTCCATTATATTTTTACATTTGCATTACATATTCAGTATCAGTCACAGTAACTTGCATTTTAATTATTTTTACATTTGCATTACATATTCAATATCAGTCACATTAACTGTATTCTACGATTTTTGTGTTTTTTTGCAAAAAGATCAGCAAATGTATCTAGATTTTAGGCCTTTGCCCTCCTTTACTCAATACTTAGAACACCTAAATTGCTTAATCTGTCATCTGACATTGTGGACCTGAGATAGGTTTTCACCAGCTTTAGTGCAGAAAAACTCCGTTCACAAGATGCAGTACTAACAGGGATTGAAACAGCTATCTTGCATAGTTTAAAGAGCTCAAAGAAAACTTATTTATAAAGTTCAATGAATAATGCCAGCTCTACTACACTGGAGGGCTTCTGCATGCCACTCTGTATTTTCTTTTCTAAAATTCTTCTGAACTGATGTAGTTCATACCCCAAGTCCTCAATATTTGATTCATACATTCTAGCAAATGGAAACAGGGACTTTTCTTTGAGAAACACATCACTTGTAGGGTTTAGAGTTTGGATGCCATTCATTATTTCACAGTTTTTGCTAGAAAACCTTCTGTTAAGCTCATTAAGCATCTGATCTAAAACAGGGTAGAAAAGGGTTGTACGAAAAATATCTTTTACTCGTTCTGAATCTGATCTCTGACCCACTGTACTGAGTACACAGTCTGCATTAAATTGAGAGCTCAGCTTTTTTGGTCGTTTTGCAGGGGGCTGTATTGCAGTATCACATTGCTCAGCTGTGTTCAACACTTCATTCCATAGGTCATCAAAAAATGACTCATCCCTGTAGTAGGTATGATGACAAAATTTTCAAACACCCCTAAGCTCAAAATGGATCACATGACTAGACAGAGCTGAAAATTCCCTTTACGACGACACCTGAATTGTGAAAATCAGTTGAGGATTGGGAAAGTTTTGATATTTATAATACCAAGGAATATAGTAAAATAGTTAACATTAACTACAATAGAAGTGTGACCGAAAATGCTTATTATTCACACATTTTTGCTTGTAACTTCCTTATTTTATCAGATATTTGCATGAAATTTGAATAGAATGTAGAATTTTGTTAGTTCTTTCAAATGAAAAAGTGCAAAAAAAGATCTAAATAATATTATGCTTGTTCACTTTGTCATATCCACATTTCAATTGCCCAGGCCTACTGTCATATCAAGTGTTCTTAGCCTATTAATTTAGACAGAGTTACAGGCTAGTCCTCAGTAATCTAACTCGAAGTGATGTAAACTATGTTACAATTTTGACAAGCATGTCAGAAAAACCATGATATACATATTAAACTACATGGCATCATAATAATTTCAAGAAAAACACTGTCAGAATGAGTTGAATACAGACAATGTTTTTTTTTAGAACGACGCCTGCAGTACATTCGCTAATCTCCCCGCCACAAATGTTACTACCCATTTTCCGCGATTTAGTTAAATACTTTCTCCTCGATGGATTTCGATGGAATTTCGTCAGTAACAAGATAAAAGCTATGTATTTAGGTCCACCTATCTTTCAGAAGTGTCCAAAGCTTAGATGAAGCCCACCGACCGGTTGAACGCAACGCACATTTTCTGAAAGCCGCGGTGACCTGAAATCACATTAGGGCTGAAATCCCGAAGTGTCCAACGCTTCAGGGGCTTGCACTCGATGTAGTTACCGTCGTATTCAGGAAGAACATCCTCCCACCAGGCGGCCAGGAGAAGATATTGAATGACACACACATTTTAGTACCACGCGGTTTGGAACGCATTTTGGAGTCAGAATGTTCGCCGCGAGTGGTTGCTATGTCATCATACCTACCTGTAGTCAAAGTCTGAACTAAGGCTTCAACTAAATCAACAGCCTTTGATAGGTCAAGTGATGAAGACTGTAGCATATCTGATAGAAATGTTGCTTCTCCAAACACTTAATAATTACAAACACATCTGTGCAAGCAGACCTCTAGCCTCAACAGATCTGTCACCACTGTGTTCTTGGACTATGTCTTGCAAGACTCGCTTAATGGCAGGCAATCTATCCATAATAGTATGTAGAGCCATATATCGACATGCCCAGCGAGTGTCACTTAGCCTCTGAAGCTCTCTTGCCAGTGCACCTGGGTAAATTTCTTTCTGAAATGACCCAGATGTGAAGACATACAGTCTTACTAGTAAGGAGAAGAACTCTCCTACCTCAGGGATAGCTTTGACTGTATCCACTAAAACTAAATTCAGACAGTGTGCATTGCAGTGGATGTAAAAAGCATGCTTTGCTTGTTCTTTAATGCGTGCCTGGACACCTGAATGCTTCCCACTCATAACTGAAGCACCGTCATATGCTTGGCCTACTAGGTTGTTTTTGTGTTCAAGACCATGACTTTCTAATATGTGTATGATTTTGTCAGTAAGCCCTGCTGCATCTAGTCGATCAGCCGATTCAAAGTGGAGAAAGCTCTCATGGACAGCTCCACTGAAATAGTACCTGAGTACTAGAGATATCTGCTCCTTTTTTTTTTACATCTTTTGTTTCATCTGCCATTATGCTATAGACCTCACTGTCTTTCACTTCTTCTATAATTTTAGTTCGAACCATGTCTGCCAAACAACTCGGAACCTCATTCTGAATCCCTTTGCTGGTATATTTTGCATTATGAATGGAAGTCAAACTTTTTTGCAGTTTTATCATGCTTAGCTATTGTTTCTAAGATTGCCATAAGTTCCCTTTATCTGACTCTGCAGACTCATCGTGTCCTCTTTGTGCAATGTTTTGTGTGGCTGTAAGTAGTAGTATTTCTCCTATTGTTTTAATATAGTCCCGATTTTCTTGAACCTGTTTGTTGTGTTCCTCGATTAGGGCATTTACCAGTGTTGCATTACTTTTTACAGCTTTCTGATAGTCTCTCCATGTAATCATTGCTTGTTTGTGCCGCTCAGACCTTGCATGAATTGCAAATCCCCCCTGTTTGTAAGTTGCCTTCTTCCAATTGTTAAACCCCGATTTGATTCAAATACCGTCTCTGAGACTTTGGGAGGGCTAAAATGCCTGCAGGCATAACAAAACACAGAGTCTGATTGTTGGAAATATTCAAGCCAGGGGTGGATATGGTACCAGGCTGCCTTGAAGCTCCTCCTCCGGTCCCCCATCAGAGTTCTTGGGTATATATTCATCATTGGCTGATATCTGCCAAAGAAAAAATATATGTATTAAAAGTATGTATACCCTTTTCAGCAAATAGTTTTTTTTTACATAAATATTGAGAATTAAGTGAACTTATTACTTCATTTGTCTAATTTAGTATTTTTCAGTTTTTCATTATTTGCTGATGAGAATGTATTTATATATTTATTTACCCACCTTCATTTTTACTCTGTCATGTCTTTTTGTTGTTATTACCACTGTTATGATTACTTATGCCTGTTTATTTATTTGTTTACTGGTTTTTTTTATTAACCTGAATGTATAATGTAAAAAAATCATAAAAAATATTTGGCTAATTTTAGATATACAATTGGTATCAGGCAACTTCTGAAATCCACCTGATATCACAAGCTCATAGCATGTTAAATAAGAATTAAATTCAATCACAAATTGATTAATTTCTATACACCATATAACCTGACTTATTGCACTGCTTTACATATGTATTCAACAGCACAAACCTGATGGTCCACTGCTAGTGGACACACGTGGCTCCTCTGTAGGTGTATCACTCTCAGCATCAGTCTCTCCATCTGTCTCACTTTCCTCCTCTAATATTCCTTCACTCTCCGTCTCTCCAATGGACAACTCTTCCTGCTCTCTCTCTGCAGGCTCTCTGCTCTCTCCACACCTGAACCATTTGGCTCTGTCTCACTGTCTACCTTATCTTTTCTTTGGAAGAACGACATGATGTCCTTCTTTCTCTTCATTGGTGAGAAGCTGAGAACTATAGAGCAAAAGCAATGGGGACCAAGAAGCTTATGTATTAATTTACTGAAAATAACTGACTTGCTAGGAAACTATGTCTAAACGTTTAATGTTACAACTCCTTTACTGAGTAAAAACACTCAGAACCATGAGTTTGTTGATCATATATTTTATCCCTTTTCAAACTGCCACAAAATAACAAACGGCCAGGTTAAAATTAGCTGATCTAACGTTATGCATTTACATATACATAATACAACATATTAACGACTTTACTCACCTCTATATGTCCTTCTTTGCTTGAAGTCTTCAACTATAATATTCGCGCGAAACTTCCACCAACGTTTGAGTAGAAAAAAACCTGCAGATGCAAGTTATACGCCCTGTTGTGTTCCGCTTTAAACAGCCCCTCTAGAAAATGTGTGGGTGACATTTCTGTTCCGCGTTGCGACGGTCAAATAGGTCTAAAAACGGATGTAAAAAACGATCGCGACAAAAAAGGTTTGGTAAAAATTATTTCACACTCTATAGGGAGCCACAAGGGGGTCCAAGCTTGTTGTCACAGGGGCACTGCCCCCCCCAGAACCGCCTATGCAGTGGTGTTTTAGTGCCACGTAAAACAAAACAAAAATAGCTAAATTCTGAAGTTGTAATATTTTGAGAATAAAGTATTGTAGTCTTTATATATATATGAGTTTGGAGTGTATAGTGAACAAGCAGATAAATAAACTAGTCTAACTAGAACAAGCAGTTTGTGTTTTTCCATGGACATAAAATAAAATGATTCGGTACACAAGTTAAGTACACTCTTTATTAATAACACATACAGGCAGGGTGAGCCCAGATAATCGCTAATTAAGAATGCTTTAAAATGTTTGAAAATGTTTAATCTCCCATTTAGCGCCATTGCGCCTACTGCCTTACGAACATTGATCATGCTGTACCACAATAAAAAAATTTACTGTTAATATAGTTAATCACGATACCCACAAATTAACCATGGTTTAACTCCTAATTGTATAATTATTATGTTTACGTGACACTACATGCGGCATTTAAAATGTGTGTGGTGGACCTTTTTTGTCGTTCCCCCCACTATTATTATTTAATTGAGGTTATTATATGCTTGGGTCACAGTTTTGCGTGTTTTGCCGGTGCACATATTTTTCCGTCAAGTTTGTTTATAAATCCCATTCAGGGCATGTTTTGTGCGTAGGCCTACGCAACGGTTATTAATGAGGCCCAGATCATTACAATTACATTAACCACCCTATCGTTGTGAATAGATTGGAAGTTAACATTAAGGAATACATTTATTTGCTAATACGTTTCAAATATCACAGTGTTATGGACATGTCGTTTTAAGCAGAATATATGTAAAATAATTTCATTTTAGGTGTGATTATAATTTATCGGACGGACGGGCAAAGTATTATAATTGTGTAAATCATGTTTTTCCTCGCGTTCAGCATTTGACCACTGGACTGCACGATTAGTTTTCATATTTATTTGAACACTTATTGTCTGATTCGTCTTCAGTATTAACTATTACTTGCCACTGTTTATGTAAAGTTACAGCTAATGTAGCGGATTTCACCCAGCCCCACAAATAAATCACGATTCCAAGCTCTTTGGTGGATCACATCTGCAGTTTAATCAAACAGAAGACAAGGGACACACACACACACACACACACACACACCCTCAGATCAATGGTCTGTTAGCTGACTCTATCTAGTCACCGGCTGAACAGAGAGTTCTTAAATACTGCAAAACCCAAGTTTGCATGAGAATCTTATATTCCGGTGTTGCATTAACCAAAATGAAAACATTTATAAAAACATTTCTAATTAAACTGTCGGTGCTAAGGTTACGACATCATAATTTTGGATCACTGTTGAATTTTATGGTGTCGCTTCCGTCTTAACGTCGTTAAAATGTATGTTCCCTAAAGTGAGCTCCCCTCTTAGTCTGTGTACAACTCATACTTACCTGGCAGGGGAGACACCATGATCATGAAGGTGGTTCACCCAGGGCGAGGCTCAGCCATTGCACTTCGGCTGTGCTGACTTCTGCGAATTCCCCAAATGTGGGAATCTCGACTGCATAATTTCTGGTAGTGGGGGACTGCGTTCGCGCTCTCCCCTGATAAACGTGGTTAATGACAGTTTAAGTAATGCAATAGAAGATTACGAGAATAGTTAATCTTCAACAATATAATTCATCGTGAATTTTGTTTATCATGTAACATAAATATATGCTATTCTTCTTATGTTATTCTTGTTTTCTTCAGTAGACAGAATGTAAGTCCTCGTTTTTTTATCGGGAGGTTTATATGTTATGCATAATAATATCTGTCATTCTTGTTATTTTTAATATATAGAGTGTGAGTCCAGATTTAATGTAGGGTCTGTTTTTGAAAATCTGTATTTTTATGAAAAAGTAGGAAACTCAAATATTCTTGTCATTTTATGGTTTCAACAGTAGATGGTGCTATATCAGTAGTTCTCCAAGGCATGACAGGCATTTAAAAGGCTCTAGGAGGCGGTTTTAAATGTGAAATTGAGAATAAAATCCAATTTTGAATCCCAAATGCATTATTTATTAATAAATTGAATAGCTAACTTAGGTTAGGGAATGGCGGTCATGTCATGATCCCCCTTTCTCACTTAGTCACCTCATCTGGGTCGAGCTGACCAGACTGGACAACCTCTGAATTGGGACCATCTTGTGAGAGACAAGGGACCAAATGTATTTGTTTTCTGCCCAATGAGGCATTCCACATAAAGCAACTCAAAGCTTTGTTAGGGTAAGTTGTTAATGTTAAAAAATTCAGGCCTATAATTTTCCGTCTTTAGTAAATTGAGCATTAACAATTTACAGTGACTGTGTCCTTTAATCTTGCTTAAAAATATGAATGAGACTGGCAAATGCTGTAGGATGGAGGAGAACCTTCATGATGAAGATGGTGGGAGATATGGGTGATTAGCTCCAGTTTAGTGAAGTTTAGTTGCCAAATGGTCTCCATCTCGGTTTATATATACTTTGTCAGGGTCTTTGGGACTAGCATCACAATGTCTGTGGCATCACTATGTCTGTTCTTTCAAAACCTGTTGCTTTGCTTGGAATTTGTATATGCTCCATCTGTGAGTAGTTGATATGATGCTGGAGCAAGAAAGGCTGGGACTGCAAGCATCCTTCTGTTGAATAAGTACATTAATAGCATGTTAAATGCAGCCTAAGCAACTGTGTGCATTTTAACATTCTAACACTAAAAAAGTTAAAAAAAGATTAAGTAAATATATTTTCTGATAGAGAGGTTAAACACAAAATTACTCGCTACTGATCAAAACACTGCACCTCATCCAGCCTGTGTAAGAGTTATGTGGACAGGGATGGCACCTCTTAAACTTTGCTTTCCCACACTTTGCTCATTATGGCTTACCAACTTTCCAGTTATTTTCTTGATACAGTCACAGCACGGTTAAATGTCCCTGGATTCTTTGCTCTGACAGCTTCGATTAGCAGCTTTAAGCCTGTGCGGTTGTAGGCCAGCACTGCACCTGCGAGCACAGATTTGAACACAACATTCTTGGAATGGCTGTCTGTGCAAATGGCTGCATCAAATGAATGGATCCTGTGGAATTTGTCCAGATATACCACTACACCTTTGTCTAGTCAAAATGGGTCTCCACTGGGATCTGGGTGGCCCTGCGAACAATATATAATATATTTTCATTGCTCCTAGAAAGAGGTTGTACAAAATGTTTAAAATAACTCACATTTTTAGTCATTCATGTTTACAAAAACCAACATCATAAACTTTAAATTAAAAGTGCAAAGAATACGGTCTAAACAGTCAACATCTTGTTTGACCTTCTTGACATGAAAACTTACAGAATAGATATGTTGTTTTCATAATGAATAATAACCACCCATTGTTATTTGATATATTAATATTGATTGCAGTAATAGATATATGAATAGTGCCATGTTAATGTGCAATTATTGCCAGCACATCATTTATTTTCTAAAAGAAAACAAAAAAACAACAACAGTAGCACTGTGATACAAGCAGGATAGGTGATTCTGTCCAGAAATAAAATGTGTCATGCTGGTTGGAAATCTCTTTACATTCTGATAGTAAATCATATTTTTATAATTATATATCGTCTGTGAAAGGCGTAGGACCACAAAACGTTTGCCCAATCAAAACGTTCTAGCCAAATGGTGTGTCTGGTCATTTCTACATTTTCAGCTACAACGTATTTTGCATAATTGCACGCTAAAATTAGCTCCGTTCCAAATCAACCACTTCACCTTTTCTGTCCAGCAGGACCTTTGGACTTGGATGATTTGGAATTTTCACAGTAGGTCTTTTTTCTGTACTTTTTGTGACCTTAAGTGGGTTCGCCACACAGTGTGCTGATGTCCACTACCTGTGGTCACATGCTGCTACCGCTGCGTTCTGCTTTTTTCCTCTTGTTGAGGTCGATCTTGCTGGCGATGGACAGATTCCTGTGGCAGGTAGATGGCAGGACGTCCTGTTAGGGGTGTGCCCATCAGCTGACTAGACGTGCAGGGGGGGCTAGAGTCCTGCTAGTGGAATGCTGGTGCAGGTAACAGCTGATTGGGAGGAGAAGGGGGAAACAAAGTTAAGAGATGGTCCCTTCCAAAAACTGAGTGACCTCATGCTGTCCTGTAGATCAGCTGGTACCAAAATTGGTGGCAACAGCCAAACCTTGATCTGTCCCATTTTTGGTTGAAAAGTTGGTAACCTTTATATAAAAGTACTTTTATTGAATGGACACAAAACCAACACAAGTCAATGGGTATCACTGTTGTTCGGTTACTAACATTTTTCAAAATATCTTCTTTTGTGTTTTGCAGACGAAAGAAAGCCATGCAAGTTTGAAATGACAAGATGGTGAATTTTTGGGTGAATTATCCCTTTAACATGGTATGATAACATTTATCATTCAAAACATAAAAAAAGCCTGATCAATCACCCAGCTGCCATGGCTCGTTTTTTTTGACATGATGGCGACTTTTTCACGTGGAGATCTAGGATACTAAAGTTACATAATAATGATTAATAATTACAGATCATTACAGACAGTGAAAAAACTATTTTATCAAATGACGACGAAAACAAATCATGAATGTGTTGGTTTTGTTTAGTGCAACAAACTTACTACTTAATGTAGCCAACATCATTCTCCTCCAGCCATTTAAAGCTTTGACCATTGTATTTGCCAAAGGTCAGATTACGCTGGCCAAGGTACTGCGCCTCTGACGGAGTTGAGGTGATGGGCTGACATCTCTTTATAGCTGAAGACGTAGAATTTTTAATAATGTCAGTGAAGTAGTGTTAATATAGGGTGGAAATACATTAACAGCTTTAGTGCCAAGATATGACCTTCATGACAAGTCTTTTTATCCTGGACTGTGCTTCTGTCATAGTACGTGTTGAGAGATGCCAGTGACTTGGCCTCCTTTGAAGCCTTAAGAAGACATGTTCAGGGTAGGCAAAAATGGATCCTTGTTAAACACACCTGTAGGAAACAGGGGGATTTTCTTAGCATGGCTAATACATGAGGTCATGATGAAGTTAAACATGTCCATAAATAAAGGTTTATGTGCCGCATATTGAATACATCTGTTTTACGGTGTTCAATAATCTTTTCCACTTCATCACGCATACTGATGTTTTGATTTCTTTAAATGTGTAAACGTCTTAAATGTAATAGAATGTTGGTTACCACAAAATAACCATGAAATAACCATTTTGTTACAGAAACCAAGCCAATGGCAATAAATACACCAAAACCCCCATAGTAATACACTTTTACCACAAAAAAACATGGTTAATTATTGTAATGAAAGGTCAATTGAAAGGTCAAGCGCGGCTAACGCTTTTCAACCGGACAACATATGGAAGAACTGTCTTAAGCTTGTAATTCGTCCATAAAACAAATGCAAGTTATTTGTCTACTTTTTAATTTCGTGTAAATATGATAGTAAATCACTCTTACCGCGAACCCTGTGAATGACAGGTCGTCACCGATGAACTTCTGGTAGAAGCGTTAGAAGCAGGCTAGCGTTATGTCCTCCGATCGCGAATAAAAATTGACCTGATTGGCCGTCCATTGGCCGTCCGCCGTCCTGATTGGCCGTCCGCCATCTACGGTCAAAACTGTAAACGGTTCGGCCTTCTGATTGGCCTAGAGTCTATGGCGACTGGAGACACTGTAGACTCTCTGCCAATGAGGGGACGCGAAAGTCTACAGTCTACAGTAAGCGTTGCACCTCGCTTGCGCAGACGTCTACGACGCTCACAATGCTGAGACATAGTGTTGCTTGTGAGCATGCATCAAACTTATTGTTTCTGGCTATATATAAATCCATGCATGAGTTTTACGGGGGTAGAAGCGTGACAGGTAGGAAACACAGATCCTGTCGCAAAATTTCCTCCAACGCCTTTTAAATTTATCTTGTCGTGTGTAAAATGTAGTGTGTGTGTCCTTGACATTTTTCCATGTCTCTGTTAATATCAATAAATGCTATATGAGACAAACAGTGTTGCTTGTGAGCAGGCAACAAACTAATTGTGTTTCACTCTATGTGCATCAGTGACAACTAAGAATGTTTCTTTCAGGGAGGTTCCACTATGTTCAAAGAGTAACAAAGTCATAGAGGATCGGGGCTTCAAACCACCAACCTGCCAAAGTCAAACCCAAAGCACTAACCACTACACCATTTGGACTGGTGTAAGACTCTGCTTAAAAGTGAAGCTTATCAAGGGTAAAGTTTGCCAGCTATTGCAGGGGAAGGGTATCTCAAAACTGAGAATTGTCCTGTCACATACTGTTCCAGGTTCCATGATCTAGAAATTCCCTACTTGTCCCACACTTGCACTGCTGACTTTAAAAACAATACAAGTAGGTTCGTAGAGTTTGAGGCTCATTTCATTAAATCTTTCAAAGCAGGAAAATGTATTATGACGACTAAGAACAATGCTGTCAGATGAGGTTCTCCTGTGTTCAATTAGAAAGAAAAGATGGGGCCGGGACTTCAAACCATCAACCTGCCTATCTCAAGCTCAAAGCACTAGTCACTACAGTAGTCCGATTTACCCTCCTCCCTGATAAATTATTCCGTCAAGTGTAACATTTAGATTCTGGCCATGCCATGTATGTCCACAAAACCTCCCGATAATCCATGCCCGTTTGTTCCACAACAAACTGCCAATGTTAACCACTACACCATTTGGACTGGTGTAATACTCTGCACTCAAAGCTGAGAATTGTCCTGTCACATACTGTTCCAGATGATAGAAAGTCCCTACTTGTCCCACACTTGCACTGCTGACTTTAAAACAATACAAGTAGGTTCTTAGAGTTTGAGGCTCATTTCATTAAATCTTTCAAAGCAGGAAAATGTATTATGAGACTAAGAACAATGCTGTCAGATGAGGTTCTCCTGTGTTCAATGAGAAAGAAAAGATGGGGGCCGGGACTTCAAACCATCAACCTTCCTATCTCAAGCTCAAAGCACTAGTCACTACAGTAGTTGGCCGATTTACCCTCCTCCCTGATAAATTATTCCGTCAAGTGTAACATTTAGATTCTGGCCATGAAATTTTTGAATGTCTATGTAAATATAGGTAAATGCTTCATCGGTGCAAAATCTCGACCTGGATTTTAGACAAATACGACAGGATATTGGCTGGGAATCTACACATTATAATGCAATACCATGACTCAAAGTATAATTTGCATATTATTGCTTTCCCTTTTGAAAGTCTTAACTCTGTATGCTTATGCAATGTTATTCAAAGTAAATATTTTAGAGTTAATGTTAAATGAGTTAATGTTCATTTGAATGTCGACCCAAGAGAACTAGGGAATTACAGGCCTATATCGAATTTACCTTTTATATCTAAAGTTCTTGAAAAAGTAGTTTCAACTCAGTTATGCTCCTTCCTCCAAAGGAATGACATTAATGAAGAATTCCAGTCTGGATTTCGAGCATGTCACAGTACAGAGACTGCTTTGATCAGAGTTACAAATGATCTGCTTTTAGCGTCTGACCGTGGCTGTATTTCGTTATTGGTGCTGCTAGACCTTAGTGCTGCATTTGACACCATTGACCAAAGCATACTCCTACACAGACTCGAAAAGTACGTCGGCATTAATGGAATAGCATTGAAATGGTTTAAGTCTTATTTATCTGACCTGACCGTTTTCAATTTGTAGCAATAAACAATGAGGTGTCCCGCAAATCGCAAGTCCAGTACGGTGTACCACAGGGCTCAGTCTTAGGGCCTCTGCTCTTTGCATTATATATGCTACCTCTAGGAGATATAATAAAGCGACACGGAATTAGCTTTCACTGTTATGCTGATGATACTCAACTTTATATTTCCTCGAAGCCTCATGAAACCCAGCAGTTCCATCGAATAAAGGAATGCATAGTTGATTTAAAAAACTGGATGAGTAACAATTTTTGACTACTGAACTCGGACAAAACAGAAGTGTTACTTACTGGACCAAAAACCTCCATAGGTAACAACCAAGAATACTGCTTAACTATTGACGGATGCTCCATAAAATCCTCGTCGTCAGCTCTTCTTGGCGTTGTATTCGATAGTAATCTGTCATTTGAGAGCCATGTCGCCAACACAGTAAAATTGCAATTTTCCATTTTAAGATATATCTAACTATGTCATATGCTGTCACTGTCAGATGCAGAGAAATTAATTCATGCATTCATGACATCAAGACTAGATTACTGTAATGCACTTTTAGGTGGTTGCCCTGCAGGCCTATTACAAAAACTGCAACTGGTTCAAAACGCGGCAGCTCGAGTTCTTACACGTACAAAAAAGTATGAGCATATAACCCCGGTTCTGTCAACCTTCCACTGGTTACCTATAAAGCATCGCATTAACTTTAAGATCTTGCTTATTACCTATAAAGCCCTACATGGTCTAGCGACGCAGTATTTGAATGAACTTCTATTGTATTACAATCCTCCACGTGCATTGCGCTCTCAGGCGTCCTGTCAGTTGGTAATACCTAGAATTTCAAAATCAAGTGCAGGCACACTCTGTCAGTTTAAATCTAGACTAAAAACGCATCTTTTTAATCATGCATACACTACACTTCCATAATACTAATCCTCAGAGGATTTAGGCTGCATTATTTAGATCAACCGGAACCAGGAACACATCCAACAACAAATGATGTACCTGTTGCATCAAAGAGTGCAGAACAGTACTCTAATCTCAGCCAGTCTTGTCTCTTTGTTCCAAGGTTACCGCAGGATGCAGTTCATGCCCAGACCTGATGGCAGAGCTGAGAATGGGAAGCGGTGACCTGACAAGAGCTGGATAAAGGACGCGGCATCTTGACACGATTTTTCTACAACACTTCAAATGCTATTAGATTGTTAATGATAATCTTAAATCTATAATTTACCTTATTAGTAAGTTTATTTATTTTTTATGTAGCCTTGTTGTGCAAGCACTGTTGAGCTTGTGCAGAGGCAGCAGCTTTTGCCAGAGGGGAACTGGAATCCCCTGGTTGGGCCTGGGTTCTCTTGAGGTTTTTTTTCTTGATTGGAGTTTTGGGTTCCTCGCCACCGTTTGCCATACCCTTTCCCTTTATTTTTTAAATGTGTGCTTTCACTGTGCGTGTGTGCGAGTGTGTTTGCGTGTGTGCGTCTATGTCAATGTGTGTAAGTATGTATGCATATTGTGTGTGTGGAGCATTTGTATGTCTGTCTTTTGTTGTTTTCACCTTTTTCCTGTTTATACAGGTATATGACTTTAGTTGTTTTTCTTGTATTCAATGCGTCTTATGTACAGCTGCTTTGTAACAATGAAAATTGTAAAAAGCGCTATATAAATAAAGTTAAGTTGAGAATGTTACATTCTTTCATCACTTGCTGATTCATTAATTCACTCACTCACTCACTCACTCACTCACTCACTGAAATAAATGAATGAATAAAATGGTTTTTGAAAGCATATGATTCTTTTTAGCATTATGTATGTCATAATAATCACAATTTGAAAATGTATCATTTTCAATCATTGTCTTTTAATTGATCATGAATTTTGATAATGTGGGATGTATGAAAATAAAGATTAGACAAAATTTAAGTTGTACACATTGTTTAATATATAATACACATTTTAGACATTCAAATATTTAGAAAAACAGATGTCATAAAGTCCTCAATTATCACAATTATTCACTTTACATTAAAAGTGCAAAGGAAAGTCTGAGCAGTTTTATTGACATGTTCTGTCAGTTGCTGCTCGGTCAATTATTTAAGAACAAGTATTTTAAAAACACACATTTATTTCCTAAATAACAAAGTTACATTTGAGAAACAGAAACATCAATAATCAACTCGGATATTCAAGGACTGCAAGCAAAGTGCTGCCAGGTCAATTTTTCAAAACACTGTTTTTCTTTAACAAGAAGACATAATGGTAAGAACGCAAGGTTGGTCCTTCAAGCACATAAAACGTCTCGGTTACGTATGTAACCTCGGTTCCCTGATGGAGGGAATGAGACGTTGTGTCGAAGACGACAGATGGGGTTCGCCCTTGAGAACCTATCAACTCTGACTACTTTTAAAAAGGCCAATGAAATTGGTGAATGAAATTTGCATGCCGGGCTCTGCCTCCGGATGTCCAGTATAAAAGGAAGCCCGCGTGCTTCATTCACTCACCTGTGTTCTGAGGAGCCTGAGAGCCTCTCACGACTGCTGCAGAGGGCGATACGCATTGTGGCATAAGGGCACGTCTCGTTCCCTCCATCAGGGAACCGAGGTTACATACGTAACCGAGACGTTCCCTTTGTCGGTCTCTCTCGACGTTGTGTCGAAGACGACAGATGGGGTTCTCTCTGGAAAACGCCACAACGCCTATCGCGTCACAATCTAGCGAAGCGACGGTAACAGGCCTGGGCGTGTCAACTCGAGGATTTCGCGAAACTTTAACCTTCCAGTGTGATGGGTCGGGGGTCCCAGAGCTTCCTGAAGGAAGATGGGTAGGCCCTGACCAGCTACCTTTCACGGACGGGGCCTTATCTCTCTTACTGGTGAGAGGCCGTCCGATCGGGTACCACCGCGTAAGCGCAACTTCCTTAATTAGGGATGCGCTGCAGAGGCCACTTATACAGTGTATACAGTGGATATAGATATGGTCTCGCCCTTAGGGGAGATCGCATGGAACGTGCGGACTGAGTAGTTAACCACGAGGTGGAGGTCCACCTGGGGGAGGTCATGGGTTACCAGGAGTGGGAACCATCTCATGAGGATACATCACGGAACAGCCCAGGGGGGTGTTTACATACGTCCGGTAGCACTAGGTCCGGTTAGAGATCGGATGGCTCACATGTTCTCCCGGCCTAAGGGGGAAGGCTGCTCTGCCCAGCCGACCCCAGGGCGTGCTTGCTTAGTGATGGATGGAATGCCTGTTCTTAACCAAGGTAGGGTAAGAAGAGAGGTAGATAGCACACTGACCCAACCTGCTGGAGGGTGGGAAGATGCTTCGCAGGCATACGCCCAGCCGGCTGCCGGTCCTACACGTGGCCATGCAGGACGCGGGCTGATACCAGTTTACGCGGAGTCGCGAAGGTGTTTGGGCGTAGCCCAACCCGCAGCTCTGCAGATGTCTGCCAGAGAGGCGCCCCTGGCCGGGGCCAACTGAGACCGGGATGGTGTCCACGGTCCGGTGCGCCAATCTCTGTTTGGAGACAGTCCTCCCTGCTGACCTCCGAAACAGACAGAGAGCTGATCAGAGCCCTAAGCTCTGCGTGCGGTCCAAGTAGAGGCGCAGCTGGCATGCTGGACTCAACACGAGTGGGGTTGGGTTTTGCTCCCTGATAAGGAGCACCTGCAAGTTCGCCACCTGGTGGTGGGAACTTTGGGCACGTGGCCGGGTCGGGGTCTCAAGATAGCGTGAGACTTACCGGACACTAATCTTAGGCAATCGGGGGACACGGAAAATGCTTGTAAGTCCCCTACCCTCTTGGAGACGAACGTCAACAAGAGAAGCGTCTTCATCGTGATGAGGAAGAGTGGCCTCTCTGAGGGCTCGAAGGGCCTGAGCCTGCCACGAGGGTACGGAGCGCGATCGAGGCGAGTTCGCCTTCACGCGCCCTTTAGGGATCTACTGATCAGGTAGTGCTGCCCTGGGGACTTCCGCCACTGAGTAGAAAAGAAATACAATACTATACAGTTTGTCTGCCTAGACAGGCTCGAGTGGCTGGGACTGAGAGTCCAAGAAATTGTCCACTGCTTTTTAAAGTCTGCGAAATTAGCAAAAGTCTGTCCAGCAATGTGTTTGGATGTGGACGATTTGGTGCTTTCACAGTACGTTTTTTTTTCTGTACTTTTGGTGGAGTTGAGTGGGTTTGCGACACAGTGCACCACATCCTGTCATCCTTCAGAACTTTCCTCCACCTTCGGTTGCCATGCTTGTCTTGATAGGACATGGCCTTCTGAAAGAGTCCCCTGTCTTCATCCTCCATTAGCCACATGATGTCTGCTTTGGGAAGCCCATTAGGACCAGATTCCCATGTTTTATGCCAGCCTTTGAATGTCACCTGGTAGTAAAGCAATGTAAAAAACTTTTGTAACGATCACTGAGTACATAGATGTAGACAGTTTCCTTATCTAACAACCATACCTAAACTTACAGTTACCCCATGACGTGGAGTATCTGCTGCTGTGTGTGATGTTGCAGTGCCCTGACAAGGCTGAAGTGCTGCACAGGTCACATCAGGACCACCCACACTTTCAGCCCTCACATCAGCATCAGTCACATTAGATGTCCTCCCATGTTCGACACCAGGAGCTGATACAGGAGCCTTTAAAACTATGGAACAGATGAATAAAAATGTAACAAATTCAATACCAGACTCCTTTTAAGCAATTCAAGACTAACACATAAAATAAGTGTACAAAATCAAATGTCAATCGCTTTTCTCAATTTAAAGGACTAATCTGAACTTCTTGGATTTTAGATGGATGAATTTACAGTTGATGATGGAACAGAATATTTGTGCGGCTTCTGTGGAGGATATGAACGGGCCTTTGTTTTCAGAGACTTTTTTCTATTTCTATCATTTTTCTATATGCTAAACGAGGACAAACACACAAGTGGACAAAAGTCAATGTTAAAGCAGCAAGACATATTAATTCTATAGTGAGCTTCAGCCACACAAAGTGTCTTTATTTAGTCTTATTTGATTCAGTTTATGCTTTAAAGGGATAGTTTCCCCAAAAATGACAATTCTGTCATCTTTTACTCACCCTCTTGTCATTTCAAACCTGTATGACTTTCTTTCTTCTGTCTAATGGCCCTGTCCACGTTTATCTCGAGGTGGCAGGAGACCGCTGGAAACAGCTGCACATACTTAAACAGGAGATCCTTCACCCAGCTGCCATGGCTCGGTTTTTTGTCAGGATGGCGGCTTTCTTTTGCGTGGAGATCAATGATACTGAAATGTCACAAAATAAGGATGATTAATAATTACATATCATTACACAGTAAATAAATAAAATAATGTTATCAAAGGACGACGGGAACAGATCTTGAATGTGTTGGATTTGTTTACTGCAAGCAACACACTTACTACTTAATGTAGCCAACATCATTCTCCTCCAACCATTTTAAGCTTTGACCGTTGTATTTGCCCAAGGTCAGATTATGATGGAGTCGAGGTGATGAGCTGACATCTCTTTATAGCTAAAGACATAGAATCTGTAATGATGTTAATGACAAGCACAATGACAGGCAGTGTTAACATAGGGTGGAAATACATTAACAGCTTTAGTGCCAAGACCTTCATGACAAGCCGTCTTTTCATCCTGGACTGTGCTCCTGTCATAGCACGTGTTGCGAGATGCCAGTGACTTGGCCTCCTTTGATGCCTTAAGAAGGCATGTTTGCCTATTTTGTGACACACTTCTGACTAAAACGTTCAGGGTAGGCAACAGTGGATCCATGTTGAACACACCTGTAAGAAACAGGGGGGTTCTCTTAGCATGGCTATACATGAGGTCATGATGAAGTTAAACATGTCCATAAATAAAGGTTTATGTGCCACATATTAATTACATTTGTTTTACGGTGTTCAATAATCTTTTCCACTTCATCACGCATACAGATGTTTTGATTTCTTTAAATGTGTAAACGTCTTAAATGTAATAGAATGTTGGTTACCACAAAATAACCATGAAATAACCATTTTGTTACAGAAACCAAGCCAATGGCAATAAAACACACCAATTCCCCCATAGTTAATACACTTTTACCACAAAAAAACATGGTTAATTATTGTAATGAAAGGTCAATTGAAAGGTCAAGGTAACGCTTTTCAACCGGACAACATATGGAAGAACTGTCTTATGCAAGTTATTTGTGTACTTTTTAATTTCGTGTAGATATTAAATCACTCTTACCACGAACGCTGTGATTGACAGGTCGTCACCGAGGAACTTTTTGCAGAAGCAGGCTAGCGTTATGTCCCGAGATCGCAAATAAACAAAAATAAATTATTGACAAGATGTTAATATTAATTTAACTCGGATCTCTAGTAAAGCGCCTGTCCGTCTGTGCCGCTCATTAGCAGGGGCGATTTGAAGCGCACCTGATTGGCCGTCAGAAGTCTACAGTCCAAACTGTAGACAGTTCGGCTTTCTGATTGGCCTAGAGTCTACGGCTACTGTAGACACTCGCCCAATGAGGGGTCGCGAAAGTCTACAGTCTACAGTGAGCGTTGCACCTCGCTTGCTCAGACTCTAGACAGGGCGATGCGCCGTATCGAAGTGCTTTTGGAGTTGTAGATGATTGGTCGGTTGTCTACAAATTGTCACGTGTTATTATTATTATTGTTATTCTTTGTTTCCAGATGTTAAGGTCACTCACAGTCATTCCGAGCTACTACAACATCATCAATGCACAGTATTAAGTTTCATGTCCTTTAATGTAATATGAATAAATGAAAACTATTGGGCCATGCAAGTGATGTACTAGTGCTTATTTGTTTTTTAAATTGAAGAGTCATGCTGTTTATGTTTTGCTTGCCTTATTGTAAATATTGCCTTATTATATTATAAACTGTTGCCCTACGAAATGTATGACTTATTGCCTCAGTTATTTGTGTAACTATGTGTCAATGTGGCCTTTTCTTTACGTCTTCTTTTGCAACAATGTATGAATTAATCTGAAACTTTTCTGTGTATACTGATACATGCATTCGATTTTTCACATAAATAAACTGTCTATTTATCAGTTGAATATTTATGTCCATTCTTCAATTCAATCTCATTACATATCATTCAATGGATGTTAATTTAATGTAATTTATATGTAAATAACACACATGTAAATAATCTGACACATTATTGTTAACATACATTATTAGTTTATTTAGTTACTTAGAATAAGAAATATTAAATAAGGATATTGGATATACAATAAATAAAAAAACAGTTTTCAGAAAGAAACAACCTAGAGTGCTGTATTATTCAGTCCTGTTGAAGTATAAATGTTTTTTTTTATTAACTTACATGAAATATATATAACAATGCTAACAATGTTGGGTTACATATAACATGAAATATAATATAATATACTAGAGTCCACGCTCTGTGTCATCCTTCACCCAGGAAAGATCAGCTGGTGGGATGCCATTGGGATTTTCCCACAGTCGCACCCAGCCCTCCAGCTCGACCTGAATCATGTAAAACAGAAACATAATTACATAATAATACATGCGTATTATCACTCCAACTATTATAAATTATGTATAATACATTTGTGCATGTAAATATTACGCACTGGGGAGTTACTACTGGGTTCTACTGGGACCGTGGCTGTGGATGACTTCTTTGAAGCAGGTGTGGACTTCTTTGAAGGTGTGGAGGAGGACTTCTTTGAAGGTGGATGTGGCTGCGCATAATGCTGAGGCTGCGGATGATGCTGCGGATGATGCTGAGGCTGCTGGATGATGCTGATGATGCTGAGGCTGCGCATGATGCTGTGGAAGCCATGGGCTCAGATTTAATCACCTCCAACAAGTGGGTATCATCCAGCAGTGAGGGGTCACTGATTGAAGAGCTTGACTTCTGTATTATAAATAAATTAAATAGTGGGCTTTATGTTCTGAAAACATTCATTCAATGTTGCGGGAATATGGTTTGTGATTCAGATAACTTACTTGTGTCTTCTTGTCATAAATGTATTTTCTAAATCTTTTCATCTGCACACTGGTGATGTGTTATAGGTGTATTTAGCCACCGGCTAACAGAGCTGTATGCCTTCTGTATTGTTTCCCTCTGACTCGTACCAAAATCACCAGGCCCTGTCCTTCTGTGCAGAATACTGGCTGTAGAGATCCCACATCTCCTGGAAGCTATGGCTCTCAAACCCTTTCTGTCCGTAAACATCGGTGGATGTTGGCTTCCAGGGCGATTGAAACTTCTGGAAAGCTCTCTGCATACTCTGCCAGGTGGTCTTTTATCCACTGATTTTGTGCTTGCCCCTTTCCAACTTTTTTAGAGAGTTCTTCTCTGTGCTTGTCGATCAAACTGCAATTACAAAATTATTTAAAAGATAGTAGCCTACACAGCGATAACAACCATATACTTCTGTCAATAGACTGAGAGACTATTTGCTATCGACCACTTTTTTTAAATGATGATTTCTGTTAAACCTTAAATAGAAGACGCTTACTACTTCATGTAGCCCACATCATTTGACACAAGCCAGTGAAATGGTGCGTTGAGATACTGGCCAAAGGGTAGCACCATCTTCCCCAGACACTGCTGTCGTGATGGTGCTCTTATCCCTTCAGTACGTAGTGCTCTTTCACCATGGGCCAGTGCAGTGGAATCATTGAGCAGCTGAGGAGGGGGAAGAGAAAAACTCATTCTCCTGTTTCTGCAGTCACAGGCCTCAATTGATGCCACCAATAAGGCCTGCTGACGACCCTCTGGAGCAGTGGGGTTTTGAAGACGGATGACTGGCCTCGCCATATCAAGGTGCACTGAAATAAAAACACCATTTTTAAGATGACAATAATGCACTGATAATAATAATAACACATAACAAAAATTTTTTTTGTCACCAGCCCAATTTACAAAGTGGTCCCTTTCAGCCATAGTAAAGCCTCACAAACATCATCACTAGTAATGTTCATGTGCAAAGATAAATTACAGGTATAATCACTGTTATCTATTGTATGGACACAAAAGCAATGCAAGTGAGTGCCTGTTAACAACATTCTTCAAAATATCTTCTTTTGTGTCTTGTAGAAGACTGAAAGTCCCTTTCAAGTAATTTCACATAGTTTCACATGTAAGCACGATTCATACTATTTAAATGGTCTTTAACTTAAATGTTCCTGCACTACCGAAGTAACATTATGATTTATGTTGGCAACATGTTAACATTGGTTACAGAACGTAAAAACCTGACCTTTACATAATTTATTTAGAAGTACTACTAGTAGTAGTAGGAGGGCTACAAAAAGTGATAGTATTTGGAATATCTTACATTTTCATTTGAGAAATCTGGTCGCCTAAACATCGCAAATTAAATGTACAGTATGTAACATCAATCAAAATGTGACGCGAAGTGGACAATCAACAGATGTTGACTTACCTTTTTCTTACTTTCGCATGAAATCTTCTTAATGTTATGCCCATCAAAGATGCTTAGCCACAAAGTTGTAAATAATAATAAAATAAAGCTATAAATAAGATGCTTAGCGCTCTTCTTTGACAACATGTGTTGAAGGATCCGAGGCCTGTGATTGGTAGTCTACAATCGCGAACTACAACTTGATTGGTAGTCTACAGTCAAAGTCTCCAATCGGAGCAGCGCATCTTCTCCGTGCCCTGATTGGTGGTCTACGGTCGATGCCGGCATTCGCGATTGGTAGTCTACGGTCAGAGTCTACGGAGTTCGCGCTCTCCCCTGATAAACTTGGTTAATGACAGTTTAAGAAATGCAATAGAACATTGGTTGTTGATTATGAGAATAGTTAAATCTTCAACAATATAAATTCATCGTGAATTTTGTTACTCGTGTAACATAAATATATGCTATTCTTTCTTATGTTATTCTTGTTTTCTTCAATAGACAGAATGTAAGTCCTCGTTTTTTATCGGGAGGTTTATATGTTATGCATAATAATATCTGTCATTCTTGTTATTTTTAATATATAGAGTGTGAGTCCAGATTTAATGTAGGGTCTGTTTTTGAAAATCTTTATTTTTATGAAAAGTAGGAAACTCAAATATTCTTGTCATTTTATGGTTTTCACCATCTGGGTCGAGCTGACCCAGGCTGGACAACCTCTGAATTGGGACCATCTTGTGAGAGACAAGGGACCAAATGTATTTATTTTCTGCCCAATGAGGCATTCCACATAAAGCAACTCAAAGCTTTGTTAGGGTAAGTTGTTAATGTTAAAAAATTCAGGCCTATAATTTTCCGTCTTTAGTAAATTGAGCATTAACAATTTACAGTGACTGTGTCCTTTAATCTTGCTTAAAATATGAATGAGACTGGCAAATGCTGTAGGATGGAGGAGAACCTTCATGATGAAGATGGTGGGAGATATGGGTGATTAGCTCCAGTTTAGTGAAGTTTAGTTGCCAAATGGTCTCCATCTCGGTTATATATACTTTGTCAGGGTCTTTGAGACTAGCATCACAATGTCTGTGGCATCACAATGTCTGTTCTTCAAAACCTGTTGCTTTGCTTGGAATTTGTATATGCTCCATCTGTGAGTAGTTGATATGATGCTAGAGCAAGAAAGGCTGGGACTGCAAGCATCCTTCTGTTGAATAAGTACATTAATAGCATGTTAAATGCAGCCTAAGCAACTGTGTGCATTTTAACATTCTAACACTAAAAAAGTTAAAAAAAGATTAAGT
>VCII01000719.1:0-55734 GCA_006030095.1 Triplophysa siluroides
TCTTCTGTTCTGCTGTTTCATTCTCTATCTGTCTCTCATTCTGAGTAGGCTATGAATGCAATGTTTGATTTGGCTGTGCAGAGCCTAACTATGATATAGGTTTTCATTCAGTGCCTGCTCTGTTGTAGCACACTAATACATTTTGTTTTGGGTCATTGCTTGTCTCTATCTCTTGGGCTCTCTCTTTAATGGAATCTGATACATAAAGGTAATTTCTGCGCATACAAATATAACATACCAGCACTCACAAGTCCTAATTCACAAAGAGAATACAATTATTTAAACCAATTTACAGTGTTTCTTTTCTTTTAAATTTCAGTCTGGGTTTATGCAAGGCCGCCATATCAGGAATAACATTAGACTAATCTTAGATATGATTGATTATAATCACTTTATTGAGGATGAAAGTTTTGTTTTATTTATTGATTTCTATAAAGGTTTTGATACAGTGATCCATAGTTTTATTTTCAAAGTCATTAAATTGTTTGGTTTTGGGGATATGTTTTTGAAAGCAGTCAAAACATTATATAGTGGGTGTAATAGTTCTGTCAAACTTGCTCATGGTACCTCACAAAGATTCGATATTCATCGTGGCATTAGGCAAGGATGCCCCCTTTCTCCTTTTTTATTTTTGTTAGTCACTCAAGTTTTAGCATCACATATAAAAAGGAATCAATTTGATGGTATCACAGCTTTAGGTATTCAATTTAAACTTAGTCAGTTTGCAGATGATACTGCAGTCTTTTTGAAAAACAAATTGAAATCGAAAATAATTAGATATATTGAGGAATTCTCTGCTGTTTCAGGCCTTAAAATGAACTTGGATAAATCTGTATTATTTCCCCTTAAAGATTGTAAGAAATTGAGAATATTCCAGTAAGACATAACTAACATATTTGGGTGTAATAATTTGTAAAATGAAAAACAAAGAAGTCAGTTAAATTTGAGCCAATTATTGAGAAAACTAAAAAGAAGTTTAATTGGTGGTTAATGCGGGACCTCTCAATTTTTGGGAGGGTATTATTGTCAAAGGTGGAAGGTATATCTAGATCGGTGTATACGGCATTATCATTAGATATACCTCCCAAGATCATCAAAGACCTAGACCAGATCCTTTATAACTTTATTTGGAGGAAAAAACCACATTATTTAAAAAAGGAAAATAATTTGTAATCCTAAAGAGCAAGGGGGACTGGAGGTCTTAGATTATAATACTCTTAATGATACCATTAAAATTAAATGGTTACTAGAGTTTATAAAGAATAGAGAAAGTCCTTGGAATGTATTTCCTAATTATATATTTAATACTCTGGGAGGCATAGCATTTTTGTTGAAATGTAATTTTTCTATTGACAAAATTCCTGTTAAATTGGCCGGTTTTCACAAGCAAGCCCTCCTAGCATGGAAAGTGATATATAAACACAATTTTTCACCCCACAAATATTTCATATGGAATAACAAAGATATATTATTTAAAAACAAATCTTTATTTTATCATGCTTGGTTCAATGAAGGTATTCTTTTAGTAAGACAGTTATTTAATTCTCATGGATACTTGTTGTCATATACTGAATTTCTTCAAAAATTCCAATTACCGATTAAACCAAGAGAATTTGCTATTGTTATTGACGCAATTCCAAAGAGTGTGACGGTACTTTTAAAAAACTGTATTTCAGAAGGAATCAGCATGGTTCATCCTTGGGGAAACATTTTCATTGAAAATGTTGATGTTTTAAGACAAAAATGTAGTAATAAGATTATAAGGAATGCTCTTTGTTCTGTTTCTTTACCTGCAGCAAAATTCTTCTGGTCTTCTTTATTTGGTAATATCTCTTGGGTGAAAGCTTGGAATCTGCCGAATAAGTTTTGTATCAATAATAAAATTAAGGAAGTGTCTTACAAAATTCTTCATAGAATTTATCCTGCTAAGCATGTTTTGGAAAGATTTAAGCTTAATATTGTATATACCTGTGAATTTTGTGGTCAAGAAAGACAAACTATTTTGCATCTTTTTTTTTCACTGTATTTACTCAAGATTATTTTGGAAAGATATTGAATTCTATATTAACAGAAAACTGGAATGTATGATAAAAAAAATTATATTTGATGTGCTTTTTTATTCAGAAAATGAAAATTTGAACTGTAAACAACAACATATTATACATTTGTTTATTCTATTAGGGAAATTCCATATACATAAGAAAAGTGGGCGCAATGTAAACCAAATTTTTCTCATTTTATTAACGACTTCAAATTGTATGTAGATCTCTTGGAAAAAACTAAACACAAAAAAGCACTGAAAACATGTAATGCTCTGAAAACATTGAAATTTATGTAATTTTAATTTATTTATTTTTCTCTATTTTTATTTCCATCTGACTGCGATTGTTAATATGATTGGAATATGTAATACCTCTTGTTCTAATGGCATTGATTTAATAAAGCTTTAAAAAAAAAAAAAAAAAAAAAAAAAACGAAATGACCCCTGCGTTCCAATTCGTCTACTTATACTAGCCCAAATAGTGGGACACACTGGGACATACTAACAGGAAGCGGAAGTCCCGTTGTTGCCTAAACAACATCATGGCCAATAACTGTCACACATTTCAAAATACTGCTCTTTTTTTCCATTAAGGTATTATTTCATTCATTATTTTGTATGTTATGTTTACTGTATACTTGCATTTGTTAATTTAGTTACGCATCAGTTATATAATTTATTAACGCATTGTATCGTCACTAAACTCTTGTAAACCTGAATCTGCGTTCGAGAGGAGCCGATTCGGATGACTGTCTAAACCGCTTAAGAGGTTTAATGTACCTAAACATCGACCAGGAGCATACATTTCTGTTAACTCTCACACTCTCTCTTTTATAATTATATATCTTCCGTGAAAGGCGTAGGTCAAAAACATTGGACCAATTACTGCCCTCGGTGCCGGTGCGAGGGCAATGATATGTCGTGTGTACATTTTCAGTCAGAGTAGTTTGCATCCCAGTGCGCACCCTGTTCACGCAGACATCATACGTCATCAGCGCGCTCATGTGCGATGCGCAGACAGCAGGACAGAGAGCAGGTACCTGGAGATGTTTGTTATGAAAATATTGGCCGATAATTCTTTGCATTAAGAAACCGATGTCCGATATATTTGACCGATAAATATTTACTTACATTTATCCTGAGCCTGAAACAAAAAGCAAACAAATACAGTGGACAGGCTATGTTTATTTTAAAGCATAAACTGCAAATAACAAAATCCCATGACATTTAAGTGACTGAAATAAATTATTATTAAATACTGTATTGTAAACATTTATTGCATAAAGAATCACATTTCATGTGCGCTGAAAGAATTCTTCAGCATAACTTTCTTTAAGAACAGGTAGGCCATCAAAAGAATGGCATGGTATGGTTTGGCTGTTACAATTCTATATTCAATTTTAACTGACAAATAAATTTACTCTTATATGCAAAAAAGTTAACATTTGCATAAAGAATCCAAATTCATGTGCATTGAAACAATACTCCGGCAAACGTAACTTTGTGCGTTTAAGAAGAGGTATGCAGACAAAGAAATGGCATGGTATGAATTTTCTAATCCTACTAAGTTCAACAGTTTTTAACTGACGAATAAATATGTCTCATATAATGCAAACAAGTAAACATTTCTTGCATAAAGAATCCACATTTTAAACACGGTCTCAAGTGAGTGCGCTAGGTATGCGCTGGTGTGAGAGCCTGAGCATTCTTGAGCATGCAGCATTGCTCTTCTTAATTCAAAGGTTTCGTCAATCCATTGAGCAGTCAGGCTCAACATACTCATGGGGACTTACGTCACAACTCCGTAAAACTTATGTCAGTTACATTTTTGCTCAAAAGTGTGTGCATATGTGTTGCTATTTCGTTATATAAAGCGGGGAGTGAAACATCAGCAAAGTACTGTCGGCTAGGGCGAGTGTAGACGGGTCCCTGGTCCTCGACCACACTGAAAGGCTTGTCATCAAGAGCAATCTTTTCTATCACTTTTTTTGTGATAGCTTTTGCCTTTGCACTGTCCTTGTCGAATTTTCGCGAACTATAAATTGTTTGTTGGACTGTCCGAACGTTAATTTGTCTCAGTTTGTTTAGCTGTGACCATTTTCTGGTAATCTTTATAAATTTCGGGATGGCGAAACTTCAGGTGGCTTATTAAGTTTGTTGTCTTAATTTTTTTGTTGCGCTGCCTCCGCGCTTTACCTCAAAATGGCAGGTCTTGCAAATTGCAGTTTTAATATTGTCTTTCTTCACCGTGAAAAATTCCCACTTAGCCGACAATATGACGGCGTTCTGCGTAGCGTGCTTACACCACACATAATGCACCAATCTAAATAGAGAGAGCAGTGGTTACCAGAAGTTGTTTAACCAAAGGAAATAATATTTTAGTTATCGGTTTTAATATATCGAAATCAATTTCTTATCGGACAGATAACGATAACACAAAAAAATGACATAACTTGCATCCCTAATTGTAGTAAGGTAATTGACTTTGTACCGTAATGTTTTCAGTGGCGATCCGTGACTCCTCTTCAGGGGAAGCAGTAATGCGTCATGTCAAAATACGTGCCTGCTGCAGACGCGTCGAAAGGGTTTTAATAAAAGAGACGCTCGCGTTTGCTAGATACTCGCTTAGTCTCATGTGTAATCAGAGTTAAGTGTTAACGCAGTGTCTTCTGAGGAGGAGAAGAGGAGGCACCGATCGCCACTGTAATTCTCACCGGTGAATGTGACATGACATCACTGGAACCGATCCAACAGCTTCTGGTCTGTGCGTGCGCTCATGTGTTTTGGAGGAGGCTTGGTTTTGGATGGTGATTTGCGAGAGGGAGGGATCATATGGTTGCACTGCTAGCAGGCAAACGATAGCATTTTCCAAATGATCTACTCAGCCTTTAAGTACAGTACTTAAGTGTGTGTACTTTATTACTTCCCACCAGGGGCGATTCTAGGTTTTCAATATTAGGGGGGCTCAGCCTCCAGTGTGGATATGAACACATATATATATATATATATATATATATATATATAGCCACACTCTAAGCACCACGTACTTTATACATTACTAAAATAAATAATTTAGAAAGAATATGCAGAAAAGCATAAAGACAATTGTTATTCAAATGAATATCATATTAATCGGTAAATCTGCAACATTTATTATTCAAAGTGACAACAACAGCCACAAATCCATATGATAAATGTCACAATCAACTGCTGAATCATTATTACTATAAAAGTGTTTCCTGCCATACATTCTGATTAGCACGAGCGCTGTCACTCCTGTGCATGACTGCGTGTTCATCTATTACATCCACAATATGTTTTAAATTAATAATAAAATACTGAAGTGTCTGAAAAACGACAAGAGCTTCTATGTACACTTTTGTTTCCTCCTCGGAACTCAGAACAATGAATAGCACAGGCTGAACTACAGTAACTCTATCTGCCCGTCGTCTTTCCGGGGCTGTCAAAACTACCGTCAACTCTCTATGAACTCTGGTGCAGAAAAATAAAACAGCACATCATCATGAATGACACATGTGCGCTACAATATCATCATGATCGTTTCTAAAGTATGCCGACATGGTGTAGGATGTGCTTTCATTTTGCTGGAGGTAACGTAAACAACTAAACGTTAGTTAACGAGGGGTGAACGCAGACAAAACCTTTTTCCAGTGGATGGGAAAGGGTCTTGTGTCGCTCCCGCATCATATTAAGCTGCATTTACAACAAAGAATGGCAAAAATGCAGAAACCTTGCAACGTTACTCTGCATATGACGTTTACTCCAATGTGCTGCTGTGTGTGAACTGAAGAATGCGCTAAATAACGCAGCACAACACCGTTTTCATAATAAGAGTTTTAAAGGGGATTATAAAACGATTTCGAATTCTTGTTCAGATTACATTACTCACAATATTTTAGGGGGGATCAACTTGAACTTTAGGGGGGCTTTAGCTCCCCTAAAAAGGGCCTAGCAACGCCACTGCTTCCCACCTCTGAACTAAATAAACCCCCAAATCAGGGTATTTAGTAGGGATGCACCGAATCGAACATTCTTGGCCGAAGCCGAACATGATGTGAAGCACTTGGCCCGAAGGCCGAATAATACCGAACATGTTTTTTTGCATTTCTTCTAATTATTAAGCCATTTTTTTCACTATTGCACAAAAAGAAGTGTCAAAATTTGCTTTTTAAAATTTGTCTTGCTTTTCAATAAAATACAATACAACTTAATATAAAATTGAGCAAAACAAAGTACATTAGAACAAAAACATGAAACATGAATAGCCTATATAAATAAGGCCTATAGCTGACTGCTAAAAGAATGCAATGTAAGTAACTCTGCACCCCTACAACAAAACAGTTCATTAAAAAGTATCATTCCACATTAGGCCTATAAGCTAAAAATACAAATAAACGAAAACTGTTGGATTATTATAGGCTACATTGCAAAATGATTTTAAGAAAAAAAACATCCAACGCAAGCAATTCTGACTGATGCTGACTGACAACCATATCAGTTCACATCTCTCCTCCAAACTCAGAACTGTTCTCTCAGAAGGTGCACTCGTGGCCGGGATGCACAGGACATACTTTGACAAGTTGTTTAGTGTGGGGAACTGTGTGCACGTGACCACTGTATGAGGTCAAAGGATGTCGCGAGCGGCGGGACTACTGTCAGACAGCCCGCTTCCGTCTGAAGTAAAGTTACCGACCGGTAAAGACGCTTTCATTCGGAAATGTACTTCCGTGCGGCAAGTCCCGTGCTGTGTCTTTCTCTGACACTTTAAAATGCTCCACGCACACTGCCAAAATGTTTGCGGCATTAATAAAGCACAGTCGTCTCTCTCTCTCTCTCTATGCGCTGGTTGCTAGTTGATCGTTTATCGAGTCATGTTCGGTAAAATTTATTCGGCCATTTCACATATTCGGTGGCCGAACATTCGGTGCATCCCTAGTATTTAGCCTATTATGTACTTTGCAAAGTGCAAATTCCACAAATTGGGTTTTACAAATATAATCTTTATTTTTGTCATTTTAAAACACCTGTCCCCCTTTAAAACTTTAAAACTGCGCGGCTTGAAGGGATGCATACATTTTACTCAGTAACGGATGTGATTTTAAATATAATGAAGTACAATACATCACACAAATCATACTTAAGTACAAGTAAAATTACAGATTTTAAAAGTTACTTAAAGTGGCAGTCCGCAAGTTCTTTGGAGTAAAAATTAGCTAAAACCAATTATTGAGCAAGTACTTGAAAGAACGGTGTTTAAAACTGTGTCATTACCCTTGCTGGATTCACCACTGAAAGCTGTAATAATGGTTTGTAAATTGCCCTGTCGGGTCGCCTTTACCAGAGATCCTTATATGGTGTCTTTCGTCTATGCATCATTTCGTCACATTCGTACACAGAACGAGGAGGATCTGGCTGCAAGCCGCGTGTGGATGCAAGAGACAGGCGGTTTATAGCGCGTACTCACAACTGCTGTGTAGGATTTCATATAACTCTTAGTATTATTTATGGTGGCGTTTAGTACATTTGGACATCTGGGGATTCATCATTTGTGAAAAACAAGAACGAACCAATGACAGTTTACAAAGAATCAGGGAATGTGATTGGACTCGTGCGAAACTCGTCACGGTGAGCTCCGTGATCTGAAAGGATTTTAAATGGATGCAGACATCGCTTTATTTCTTCTGAACAGGTAAGACATTTCAGTATTTCAATAGATAACACAAAAACCGTAGCGCACTTGTTGTGTTAATACACACGGGTAACAGTTACATTTTCATCGGTTGTTCTTTCTCTCTTTGTTATGTTCATTATGATAAATGTAATTTAAGACCTATTCGCACGGGATAAGTATTATCTTGGTACCTCGTGGGATTTAGAAATTACCTCCCGACATCTGTATTTCATGTGGTGCGAATTAGCACGGACAAGTGAAGCCTGTGATTTTACTCAAATTTACGGACTTATATACCGGATATGATGGCAAGGCTTTGCATATAGTATATGTAGTTGTATGGTGTATAATGATTTATGACCATGCCTGTCAGCATTTGAGACCTGCGTTCGGGGATCTTCTATCCAGTTCGCGTTACGGGAGTTTCCATGAGAAATAACAAAACCGGAGACCCCTGGTCAAAACGACAGTGTTGGCAGGTATAGAAATGACCCAGCACCCTAAAAAATATCAAAACACTTCAACACAGCCTCCATTTGTGCTATTTGTGTCTATTTATGTTCTTGTTTGTTTCGTGTTATATCATCTGCCATGTTATCTGTGTATATTATGCGTTACTCATGTACAGTGACGATTCTCACCGCTGCACTGTCACAGGCCACGATTCAAAATATCAGACTCATCTGTGCAGTTGAGGAGTGCCGAATCACAACTCACGTAAAGAAATACCTCCGCACATCACCTGCAGTAACAATTACAAACTGAGATGGCGACAAATAGGCAAATCCTACGGACTACTGCTTTAAAAAAGTACAAGTAAACAAAAAACCTACTCAATACAGTAATGCTGGTAAATGTAAATTGTAACTTTCCACCTCTGATGCTGATTCATAAATAAATAAGTTGTGGCAAAAAAAATCTGATTACCGATGTATTTTTCCATGAATTTGCTGTGTTAGCGATTAAAACGTTACTTAGCTACTTAACGTTAGCTTGTTTACAATAGCTTGTTAGTGCGTCACACACTGCATCTAACACGCCAAAGCCATTTCACATGCATTGTTTTATTTGTGGCGACCGGGCATAATGTTAACTTGGGCTGCCCCCGACTAAATATTTTCCTAGTCGACTAGTAGTCCTTCATTTCAGCAATTAGTCTAATAAGCGCACATTTATGATATTAACATAATTACTAGAAAATAATTGTCTAAGTTTACCGGCTGAAAAAACATGTTTTTTTAACTCTTCCATATTACAGAGAAATGCTAAATCATAATAATAAAGCGTTTAAAATATAAATTAAGTGCTTAAACGTACAGATAAATGAGCCGCAGAAACACAGGAAAAAGTTATAATTATCATGTTTTAGAAAAATAGCAAGGAGACTGCTTGTTCATTTAAATAATTTATTAACAAAAATACAAACTATAACATCAGTTACATGCCAAATGAACTTGCCAACAAAATAACCATAAACATAAACCCCCTTTGAATAAAAAAAACTGAACATTTAGTTCTTTTTTAAATGGAAAATATATATAAACATATCGCAAACGGCAACTCTTTAAAATATTAGTACAAAATAAAATATTAAGTAGAAAAAGAGTAAAAAGTACAAATAAAGTAAATAAAAAAAGATGTACTTTGTGCAAAGCAAGGCAAACTAAATAAATAAATAGCAAAATTTACGCAAACGAATAAATGCAGCAAACCCCAAACCTTAGAATAAAAAAGAAAAAGCTACAAACAAATAAGTTTTTGTACAAAACAACGCAAACAAATAAAAAGCCTATAAGTTCTTTGCTTAAATGGTTTAGAATAAAAATATTCTAAACAAAACATGGAGCAAATCATTTAAACAAAACAAATAGAAATCAAATGGACACATTCCAGAAAAATATCGGCACAAACTGCCATATAAAGCCGACGGATGAGTCTTGACCAGAAACAACGAGTAGAAAAATCTGTCTGAAGTTTCCAAACAGAATAAAAACAACCTCTACATTATATAAAATCGAATAAAAAACATATAGCAAACAGAAACACTACAAAAAGGGGAAATAAAGCTAACTCACTATTTTTCCATCCAATCTTTTTTTAATTACGCGTCAGAAACACCAGCTTGTCCACATTGTTGGGAAGAAGTGAGCTTCTTGACTTATTCACAATGAAGCCGGCCTTCTAAAGGTTGTGCTCTGATTTACATTTACGCATTTGGCAGACGCTTTTATCCAAAGCGACTTACATTGCTTTATCCTAAACATTTTACATAGGTATTTGCAATCCCCTGGGATCAAACCCACAACCTTGCGTTGTTAGCGCAATGCTCTTACCACTGAGCGGGAGGATATAGTGGAGGGGATACAGTGCAGCGGCAGCGCTTAGCTGCTGTAGCGAGCTTTGGAGATCGTTCTTAATTTTTTTACCACCATGTCGGTCCCGAATCAACCTTTGTTTTGTCCGCCAAGTTCATCTTCATTTCTTTCTTCTCTTCTGCATGCTCCTCATAAATGGCCATCAGCATGGATATCTCGGCCTGATTTTTCTTTTTTGTTGCGGGCTCACCCTCCTCTGTAGACTGTAGTACTAATGCTGTCAAGATCCCTATATTGCGCAGCTTCTGTAGATTAACTTTCTGCCAGATCCGACACTGTGGAGTATGCATCTTCTCGTTTGTCCGTGTCAAGGAATGACAAGCTCTTAAAACGTGGGTCTAAAGGCCGTGGCATACTTGACTTTCCGTGTCCGTATCTGTCTCGCGCACAAACGCGTCCGCACAGCTTCACGTCCAAATTCAATACACGCGCAATACAAATGAGCATGGGTGTTCTACTACCAGACCGTAAGACTGCAGCTTGTGTATAAAAGTTGCTCGCGCGATTTCCTGTCAATTACCATCTCTTGTCAAATTCTTCTGTGAGTCGTATCTTCAGTGCTTTTGTGGTCAGGCTGTCATCATCGCAGCACCAAATAGTGTCTCTTCATTAGGGTTGTTCCGATACCGATACTAGTATTGGAAATGTAACCGATACCACAAAAAAATCCGGTATCGGCGAGTTTCTTTCCAAAACCTTTTCGATTGCTGGGGGAGTGTATCGAATACAGAAATACTACGTTATATACGCCTAACTCGTTTTTTGACAAGTTGACCATCATAGTGAAGTAGGCGGGACAAGACTGTATTACAGTGAGGAAGGAAGGAGACGGGAACCGGCAAACATTCAACCATTTAATAAAATGGAGGTAAATAGACAGCCGGCAGCCCCTCACGGACGACTGCCGGCGACACCCACAAACCACAACTAAAACCCAGGCCCGGTCCTCTCTCATTGACGGTCCGGTCGCTCGTCCTCTTATGCTCCCGATCTCCTCCGTGATACGAGACCGCATGTTTAACAATGTGAAGAAGTCAGAATGCATGAAAGACGATTGCAGGGCCGCTTTAACGCTGCAAATGGTAACATTTCTTCGCTCCTCAGACTGCAAGCACAGAAAATTGTGCTGTGAAGAAGAAATGAAAATGTGCTAGGGATGTACACGAATATTCGATCCGCAATAATTATTCGAAAATTAAAAATGCTATTCGAATATTCGTATTTTTCATAAGAATAAAAAACTGCATCACTACAGGGTTATGTTGTGTTCAGACCAAACGCGAATGGCGCGTCAAGCGCGAGTGATTTACATGTTAAGTCAATGCAAAGACGCGATAGACCTACTTGTGGCGCGAATCGCGCGAATTGAATCACGCGAGTTGAAAAATCTGAACTTTGGCGAAAATTCGCGCCGCATTAACCAATCAGGAGCTTGCTCTAGTAGTGACGGCATAGCAAGCGGAGGCAGAAATCTGAAACTGTAATCGTTGCTGTTTGTGGACACCCGGAGCTTTATGATTCCTTTTCTTACTTTTATCGAAACAGGAATAAAAAGGATCTTGCTTGGAAGAAAGTGAGTGAGGAGGTCAGAGAATCTGGTTGTAAAACGCTCTTTACTTAATTTGAGCTATATATATATACATATTGAGACTACAAGGTAGCTAACGCCGGTAAATTGAGCTTATTCGCCGTATTTTACAACTACTTTCCCGCTAAAGAGTTGATGTGTTTGTTCAGAGGAAGTGTGCAGAAAGAAGTGGAAGAGTTTGAGGGACACATATTTAAAGGAGAGGAGAAAGGAGACTGAGAAGAGGAGTGGGTCAGCAGCAGGGTCAGGGAAAAAATGGAAGTACTCTGCGGTCCTATCTTTCCTCGACCGCTTCGTCTCCCCATGGGAGACAAGCGGGAATATGGAGAGGGGGGATGAGGAGAATCAGGCCGCAGGGTACGACCAGCCCGAGGACCAGGGCGAGGCAGCAGCAGCAGTAGGTGTGTTGACAAGTGAAGCAATACAACAGGGCAGATATGTTGTTGTTTTTAATGATGAAAAGTCAAAATTAATTTCTCTGTACAGGTGTAATGTGCAATGTGTGTAATGTTGTATTAATATTTAAAATTTTCATGACAGAGCCGACTGGTTCTTTTGATGGCAGTGAGCCTGGGTCCCCTCTGCCAGAACCTGCTGCTGCTGCTGCTTCCCCTGTCGGCCCTTCAACATCTGCTGCTGTACCCAGAGGTGTGTACATGCATATTATATTTACAGTAAGCACTCATAGCCTCACACAACACTGACGGTTTGTGAATGAGTTTAATCCTTTTCTGCCTTCTCATTGTACAAAATGTGTTATCATTTGATACAGCACCAAGAAGAAGAGCTCAGAGAAGGCCTAGGGAGCAGCCATCAGATGTGGAGCGGCAGCTCCTAGAGGCACTCCGAACCCGTCCTGTAGCCCCAGCGCCGCCTCCACGCTCAGAGGATGAGCTCTTCCTCTTGAGTCTGGTCCCTTCCCTGCAGAGATTGCCGCCTCAGACAAAAGAATTTGTCAAATTTCAAATTCATGAAATAATTTATGAAAGCAGCACAGTTGTGCTTAATTTGGAACAATTGGAGCCTATAGAGTAGTTAAAAAAAAAAAGAGGCTGCAATCTCTGCAGGGAATCTCTTTCTCCTCTACTTCACTTTGGCCCTCACTCTTCCCTCTTCCAAGCAAGATCCTTTTTATTCCTGAATGTAAATAGTTGTAAATGTTCTTTGTATATAGTTTTTATATTATTTATTAGATTTGTTTTAAATAAATGTTCTATACAATGTCCAAACGTTTTGGTGTGTTACTTTGTGCACAACATAGTAAATTATTATTAATATTTGTTACATTAAAATATTATTTCTATGTTAAGACTAGAATAATAATTATGTACATTCACTCTAATTATATCCTATTGCAAATACACTCACAATAGTATAGTAAAAATTGTTATTAGTGATTGGACCAGTGTTGTGGTGTAGTGTAATTAGAATGCAGCAACGAGACAGGGATTAATTTTGCAGGCTGCCTCCATTTATCATTTGAAAGCAAGAAAACTATAACAATCTAATCTTGAACAAAAAAGATGAAAGATTTACAAGAGAGGTTGAAAAGATGTAATTATTTACAATATTTAAAGTGTGAAAAACAAAAGGATGGGAATAATTATCAGAGCTAAACATAAAGGACATAAACAGCACAGTATATAATAAACAAAAACTATTCAGTCGGCTGCCACGGGACTGCTCCCTCGGCAGAAAAGTGAGCCATGAAACTGTCCCTGACCCGAATGGCCACTCTGGCAGAATTATTGGCTGCAACCCGACCGAGACTCTGCAGGGACTCCTCTGCATCTTGCACCGCCACCCTCACAGCAGGTGCCTCTTCAGATCTCCTCAGAAAGTTGTGGAGGACACACGTCGCCTTCACACACCTCTCCACAACATCAGGCTGAACCTCTATGAGGCGGCGATACATCCTCCACTGTGAGGACAGGATCCCGAATGCATTCTCCACCACCAGCCGGGCTCTGGAGAGACGGTAATTAAAGACCCGTCTCTCTCGAGGAAGGGTGCGTCCAGGAAATGGCCTCATGAGGTTTTTCCTGAGGGGAAAGGCCTCATCTGCGACAAAGACATGGGGCTGGGGTCCTCTGTGGTCAGCTCCTGGGAGAGGACAGTCAGGTGGCAGATGGAGGGTGCCACTACGGAGTGCCTGGCCAAAGGCTGAGTTGGACAGAGTCCCACCATCGCTCGTCCGGCCATATCCCCCTTCAATCACCCGAAAACAGTACCTTGCATCCACAACCGCAAGGAGAACAAGGGAAAAAGTTCCCTTGTAGTTAAAGAACTGAGATCCTGTTTTTGGGGGTGCCTTTATCAGGACGTGCTTGCCGTCCAGTGCTCCACAACAAAGCCTAAGTTCCACCTGTCCTCGAAACCCTCTGCAATAGACCTCCATTCATCTGTGGAGGGCACAGCCATGAACTCCTCCACTAAGCAGTCCCAGATTGCAGTCGCCACGTCTGGGACAATCATGCAGACACCAACACGGATGCTGCTGGCGATGGTCCGGAAGGAGTCTCCAGTGGCAAGATATCTGAAAGAGAGAGAAAATAGAAAATGAAATAAACATTGTTATAAATGCACAGTGAAATTCCATATAAGCA
This sequence comes from Triplophysa siluroides, assembly GCA_006030095.1. Lineage (NCBI taxonomy): Eukaryota > Metazoa > Chordata > Actinopteri > Cypriniformes > Nemacheilidae > Triplophysa > Triplophysa siluroides. Next base: position 14,303 of record VCII01000719.1, read on the forward strand.
AATATACATTTATAATACTTGTGTTTGTGACATCTTCCTTTCTCTTTAGTTTTTTTTACAGACAACGGACTAAATATAGATTCAATCAGCCATCGCTACTAAAATAAATTGAAATCAAACTCGTAATATGTATGTGGAGGTTCTCAGATTAGTTACTTGAAATCACAAGAATATTAAATTATTTACTGACCGGAGACAGATTGATAGGAGCTCTGCGGGTGGAATACAGCGCCTGTAGTTGGTGTCCTGGAGGGAAATCCTCCCACCGACACGGGACAACAGGTCATCAAACTGGGACGTGCTCAGCCGGTACCTGAAAGCGACCGTCATCCAGGCGCAGCTCCTGGAGGAGTTGGTAAACTCACCAAGCTGGGCCTCCGAAGGATCGGATGGACCCAGACACGGCGCCGAACGACTTAACGCGCCGTTTTTTCAGCCTTCCATAGCACATAAAGCGCAGCTACCCTCTCAACAAAATCCATGTCCGCCATTTCGAAATGAGACTGGAGCCGTCTGCCAGAAGCCCCTCCCATGACGCGAATTTGACGCGCGAATGAAGCGAGTAAACTCAAAATGTTCAAGCGTCCACTACACGCGAATAGCGCGATTCATTCGCGCCATTTGCGTTTGGTCTGAACACAACATTAGAATTGTCTCGTCTTATTTAACACTTCTTCAATTCACCTGTAATGACTTTATAATATACAGAAAATATAAAAAAATAATTTGTATGTGTCCTAGATCTTTCTACAGTCAGATCGCAAGCTAGTTAAAATATTTTAAGTTCACACACGGCAACCTGATGGACCGTGTTAACAGCTCACATCAACATTTTTAAAAAAAAACTGGTGAGCCACAGAATTCGTTAACATTACTTATGTATAAGTTGGTATAAAAATACCAACGTAAGGTATGAAAATATAAACGTAATATAAATAATTAGATGATCATTTCATTTATTACCATGTTCGGAGCGGTTCTTCGTTCGTTAGAAATATATTAGGCTAACTGATTTCAATAACTTGAAACATTAAAATGTACATTTCACTGCAACTAATGTTAATAAATTTGGCCTTAGCATAAGACTGGTGCCTTTCTCCGTACCTAAAGCCTGCATTTTCCTGCTAAGTAAGAACTTCAAATAGGATTGTCACCTTCAAGTTATAGCCTCTAAATAAATTTGCACCGGTATTGTTTTTAAATCGCGCTGTAATTCCTTATTTTAGCTTGCTTGATTTTATTTAGTAATGCAAATGCAAATGCAAAGCTAAACCAGACACACACTGTCCATGCAACGACAAAGAAAACAATATTTTATAGTAATGTTGATCAGCAGGATTAGTCATTCTTCCTCAGATGAAGGTCACGTAATAAAAAGCACTACAATGGCTCCGTCTTTGTTTTTGGGATCAATTAACAGTCGGCATGGAGGTATAAAGCCTGTTAACTTTATTTATTATCAACATTATAAACAATAAAGCCCGATATTCTTGTCAGATCTGCGTTTGTTACCGGGAGAAGAGCAGCACGTTTTCTCCGCTGTCGGCATGTTAACCATCGGCTTGTTAAACAGACTTTTACCAGAGTAAAATAGACCTATATGTTTGTTTTTCTTATCAAGAACATGTAAAACTAAATAAACAAGATAACCATACATCACAGACTGTCAATGTTGCGTTTTGGTTTTTGAATTGATTTCGCTTTGCGCAGGTTTAAAAGCAGTTTTCATTTATTCTTCTATTTTTTTCCAACGTTGCTAATCTTTTCAACATTAAAAACCCTATATGCAGGATCTAATATTAGTGCATTTTGAATATTTAATGATAATTATAAGCTTGATGTGAAATTGTGACTAAATAAAAACTAAACAAATTACATATTTTAACTTAATTTAAATAAACACATTTTCAAACATTATTTTTTTTTTATTAGCTCAAATATTTGAATATTAAATGATTGAAAATGCCCATCCCTAGTGCTAGCAGTATGTCCGCTGTTTGGCAGTATTACAGAGTGGACCCAGCCAGTAAAACTGCAACTTAAGAAAAATAAAATAATATTACTGTCAAATGTCTGTCAGATAATAAAAAAATATTCTAGTTTACTGTATGTATTTGTTCATGTTTTATTAAGGGATATGTCTGAAGGACACCATTCAATAATTCTACCCAATTTACAGAGGGCTAGTATGAACAGTGGCTGTATACAGATACACAGGTATCGAATCAGTACTCGGTATCGGCCGATACCCTGAGCCCAGTGTAGCGATTTAAGCTGTATGTTAAAATAAGGATGAGTTTAGCTCACCAAATATGATTCTCCACCAGATCTATCAAGTTCACATCCATGAAATGAGTTATTTAAAACATCAATTTCAGTCAAGGAATTAGTTTAGCCCAAAGGAAAATGCGTACAAAAATCTTTATTAAATATACATATTTTACAGTCTCTATTAGTAATATAAAGTATAACAATACTTCTATGCATTCGTCCAGCAAATGCATCAATGATATTATACACTTTACGTTATCTCATGGCCATAAGTAACGTGACTTTACCAAACAGGATTTAGAGCAAACGTAGCATAGATCGAAACACAGTTTAAGTGACCAAATTTGTAAGCATGAGCACAGAAAACCCATCACAAATGTCTCTATGGGTTGTTTATTAAACTCTACTCTACATGGTAAACATAATGACGATTGCATAAACAACAAATACATGAAACATGAAACACAAAAACGCTAGGGAGCGCTGAGAGAGAAAGAGAGATTTAGTGAGTGAGAGAGAGAGCATGGCAGCAATTTCTGAACATCAGAAAGGGGAGGTGAGAGGAAAGATCCAACGATGCAACTTGAGGAAGATTGAATTTACGTAACTGACCCGAACGACTGTCTGTGTTCTCGGCCGATATTTAAACTTAATGAAAGGGCATGCCCTCAGAGTTTGAATGAACCAATCGTTGTTGATTAGGGAAGAGGTTCCTTGTCCACTCAACAGCTAATTTGCATCTTTATGACCTCCTAGCAACTTTACAAAATACCAGTCCAAATTATAACATAATGAGTGTAAGGTGTTCTATGGTCACACAATATATATATAATCAATGAGGAATTGTAAAGAAACATTTAGATATAAAAAATGGACAGGTTTGAATTGCATCAAGTCATGATTCATTCGGATATACGAATACAAACAAAGCCTGAATTAAACTATATCTAACAGTTACAGACTATTGTAAAAAAGGGAGTGGAGGGGTTTTATAGCGCTTCTTTCAATGATTCCGACCATTTGGCTTATGCCAAATATACTACACCAGGTATCGGAATCGGGAAGGAAAAAAAGGGTATCGGAACATCTCTACTCTTCATATTTATTAACATAGGCACTGTTCGCGTTGATCTCGCGTTGTTTCTTTTGTTGTCGTACACTGACCAAGCTGCGCAGCGTTCGTCAAGTTTTAATGCGCATACTGACTGCGTGACGTCACGTGAGTTTTTTATTTTATTTTCACGACTAACCGAACAATGAAAACGTATTCAACCAAGCCTCCTTCGTATCAACTAACGTTTAGTAGACTATTTGGGGGCAGCCCTCATGCTAACATTAACGGCCACAATTAGCCACCGATCCTTGCCATTCAGATCCCATGTCGCATTTCAAATTTCAGACCGCTGTGCACATTTTTCATTCAGTTTGAAAATGTAGTTTTCTCGCATCTATTTTGTGCAGTGTGTTCGTGGCAGATAAGCTAAACATTCAGTTGGCTGAAACTCAGTCTGAGTAAAACACAGAATTTAAGCATCTGTCACTGTTTGTCAGTGACTGTTTGGGTACAAGAACATGAACATTGATGAACTTTGAAAAAAAACATTGTAATAAATAGTTTTGAAGAAAAAATCTGCTTTTTCATTGAACCAGAGATTAAAATAACCATAATGACGCAGTCTCCATGCTACAATATTGAAAGTAGCAAGGCTTTCCTCTGTGTTCACATATCTTATTAAGTACTATTTTGACTATTATTTTTGTCCCCTTCAAAAATTGCTCTTGGGAAATTGTATGTTTATTGTCCCCCCTACTGTTAAATGCAATGCCAAGCTGTGTACAAAACATTAAAATCTACTACAAGTTTAATTCGTTATCATCTTACACTCATGTCTACACAGCTAACAAGCGGCACGATGCAACGTGGCTAAAACAAAATTAAACTGAAGGCGTTTGTTGCATCTTTTCGCGCTGCATCCAGTGGGCACAGAATTTCTGTTTGTAATAGGATCCATTCGCATGGAAGCTGAGCTTGAGTGGTATTAGCAGAGCAAAGCAAGCATTCCTGTGCTCCATGAAATCTTGTCATAGTTTTATCAACGTCAATTTTATTGTCAGTGTTGTAATTAAAGTCTTTTCATTGTCACCATAAGGGAAATCTGGTGGAAATTAACCAGACTTTTATTTTGACTGATTAACGTGAGGGCACTTGAGTATCGGTGGGAGTTTGACGATAGCTTCACTCAAACAGTGAAACATCTGTATTTCATGTGGCGCATTCGCACAGGATAAATGAAGGCTGTGATTTTACTCAAATTGATTTATTTCCCGGATGTGATGGCAAGTCTTTGCGTATAGTCTGTATAGCCTATAGCTGTATGTTGTTTAATGATATATCACCGTACCTGTCAGCATTTAAGACCCGTCATCGGTGATCTTCTGTCTGGTTTGCGATCACAGGTCTCAAAAGCTGACAATGTTACAAGCATTTCCATGATTAATAAATAAACGGGAGACTCCCGGTCAAAACAACAGTTTTGGCAATGTATGTGTAACCGGTCCTTCCTGACCGCTGTCACGCTCGATAACTCTGCGTTGTGTTTTAAAAAAGAAGACTGGACAACCAACAGCTCTGGAGATCTCAATGAGGTTTATTTGCCATGTGGTCTGCAAATTATCAGAATTCAAATGTCACCATCAGGCACGACACAAACCTTGTTCACCTCCTCTCCCAAACGCTCAAAGCATGAACTGAAGAGGAGCGCCAAAATAACGTCAAATTCACCACAGAGAGTGTCAAAATAAAAGTCCCCAAAATCGTTTAAACAAAAGATCTTGCAAATTTCACAAAAAAAACAGAATTCAATCAAATTAATTGAGAGGAGGATTTTAGTGAATATACAGTAAATGCCTACATTAAAAGTATTATGTTTTAACCCGTTACATATGCAAATGACACATGTTGTTATGGAAACGACAGGTCTCTGTCATTGGTTAGGAGCTTGATGTAGGGCGTTTTTTTCAGAAAAGTTGAACTTTTTTTCAACCTCAAAAGATGCTCTGAGCTGCAGAAAAAGACACAGGTGTCATGTTTCCTGAATTTTGACTCCCGGCCAGATTACGACTCCCCTCATTGATTTTGAAGGGGATTAGCTAATCCTAACTCCTCACCCACATCTAATTCTAACACCTAATGTTAGTGGGGAATGGGGGGGTCATAATTTGGCAGGAGTCATTTTTCGGCACAACACTGGCGCTTAAAAGCGCCCAGGACTTTTTTTGAAAACACGGTTTACGCCATAGGATTATAATGTAAAACAGAAGCTAGCACCTTCAATAAAGAAGTCAATTCTGAACATGGCTGTTTTTTACAACGGGATGCCACCTTCAGTCACTTTTAACCGCTGCTAAAATTCTGATTTATAAACGCAACATCATCGGACAAAAATTACAATACAGTACATCTACAGAAAAGAGCGGCTATATGCTGTTTGCACTTTCTTGACAATGTGTTGCTGTATTACGAACACTTCTTTGATTTTAAATGCAAGTGACAGTTAAATACGAGAGGCCGAGGGCTCGCGCACACACATGGAGCTCCTCGGAAGATAGAGCATATGCGAACACGGAAGATGTGGACGCGCACTCTGCTACGCTCCACTCACACCCAACAAGTCAGGAAGGAGAGAAGACGCATAAGCGCTGTTTATCGATATTCGATCACCGATGTTGTCATTAGCACAGATGGATAAAGAAAAGGTGACGACAAATATACTTGGGCGGCCATAAATATACCAGGGCCGGCCCTGGCCAATTTGCTGCCCTAGGCAAGATTTCACCTGGTGCCCCAGGAATTTTGTTATTAAACTTACACAGAAACAAACTGCACAGCTTTGTCTTGTTTTTCTTTATTTTAAAAAAATTTTGGAAACACACACAACGTATTATAGATACAATATAAATATGTTTATATTATATTATGTTAGTGCAGAAAAAACTATATTACAGAAACATTGCTTTCCTTTGCTTTCCTTGCCTTTCTTACAGCATATGTAACATTCCAGAAATTATAAATAAGAGTGCTGCACAAAAAATAAATAACTATATACAAACTTGAATGAACTATGCAAATGTATAGCAAATGTTCTACAGTCTTACTCGCCTTGCCTTTCTAGCAGCAAAGTCATCTATGATATCATCATAAGACAGCTGTTGTGAGACTACATGATTTATGCTAATGACTGAAAGTCCACTGAGACGTTCTTGAGCCATTGTAGATCTCAGGTAGTTTTTTAATCAGTTTTGAGCTTAGAGAAGCTCCTTTCAGCAGCAGCGACTGTCACAGGTAGAGTGGCAAAGATTCTCAGAGCGACCCACATATTGGGGAAAATTTCCATCAGCTTCTTCTCGTGCAGGAAAGTCAGGAGCTCAATGTTTGTCATATTTTTTGATGGCAGATGTGGAAAGTTTTGCATTTCTAATACAAGTTCTCTGCCATCAATGTCTGGCTGTCCATCATGGCTTAAAGCTGTGCTCAGGGTTTGACAGTGCTCTAACAACTCATCTTTGGACATGTTGGGAAAGTTGAGGAGAACTCCAAATTTGTCATTCACCTCCCCCAGGGTCTGAAATCTCTCATCTAGTGAAGAGAGGGCTGTATCCACGACTACATTAAAAAAATTTGTTTCCAATTTTTTAAGTGCATCACCAATAGGCTCATCTGGAGCCTCGTAACCAAAGTGCCTTTTTGTGGTTCTCAACCGCTTTTGTTTGATTACAGCTTCCACGTTCATCTCCTCACACATTTCCTTGGCTGTTGCCTGTGCACTAGAAAATCCAGTATTTCTGTAGCCGTCAAGAGATTCCCTGTTTTTTTCAGCATGTCAACTGCCACATCTAGCTGCATGGAGGGTGATTGCATCTGTTTACTCACATGCTGGATCTTGTTGAGAATATCATACCAAATGACTGTGCAAATAGAGAAGCGGTAGGATCCAATCTCCTCAGCCAAAGACTGGGCTTCAACTTTCACAACAGGGTCTTGAATAGTTTCCCTCACCTCCAGAAGAGCATCTCTGACTTGCCCAGCCTGGTACCTTACTGCCTGGATGCTGTCTATCCTGCTTTCCCACCTGGTCTCTGACCATGATTTCAGGGTGGTTTTGACGTGTTTCAGGAGGATATCCCATCTATGGGTGGAGGCTGAGAAGAGTTTGAACAATTTTGCTACATATCCAAAGTAGCCAATGGCATCTGGTGAGCTCTTAGCAGCATCAGCTACCACCAAATTTAAGGAGTGGGCACCACATGGGACAAAAAAGGCCCTTGAGTTCAGTTGAAGCAGCCTAGCCTGAACACTTTATTCTTTCCCTTCATGTTGGCACCATTATCGTAGGATTGTCCTCTGCAGTCCTCAAAGGGGATGTTCAGCTCCTCTAGTCTTTTGAGGATGAGAGCAGACAAACTTTCCCCGGTTGACTCCTCTGCCACAAGAAAGCCCATGAAATGTTCTTTAATTTGTGAAACAATCCTGACAATGACAGAGAGCTGTTCTTTATGACTCAGATCAGGGGTGCAATCTAAAATGATGGAGAAATACTTTGAGGTCTTGATCTCTTCCAATATTTTTTCCAGTATTTTTGTGCTTATTGAGTCTATGAGTTCATTTTGGATTCTTTTGCCCAGGTAATGTGTGTGACTTCCAGCTCCACTTTCCACCCTACCAACATGCTGCTTCATTATTGGGTCAAATTTGGCCATTAGCTCCACCTCTTTAAGAAAATTGCCATTGTCTGGTTTGTTTAATGTGTCTGTGGATCCCCTTAAAGCAATGTTTCTTTCAGCTAAGGACTGAATTATTGCCACTAGTCTGGTAAGCACCTCTCGCCACCTGTTTCTCTCTGCCTCAGCGAGTGCCATCTCTGCTTATCTATGGTCAACCCTTTTGCAAGACGAACCTCTAATTCCTTCCATGTTGCCATGTTTGTATTGTGCTCATGGCTATCCTCATGGACCTTGAGCAAGTGGCTTGCATTTTTCCAGTCCTTTAGTCCTTTTAATCAATTTAAAATCTTTCTGAGAAAAGATTTTGCAGCAGAAGCAGTACAAACTGTCCTTCTTTTTTGAGTACATTAGCCAGCTTCTTTTGATTTTTTCTCCATTGACTAAGACTCTATTAAAATAGTCATGCTGACATCTTCTCCCATCTTTTTGTTTCGGAAATGTGAAATTGCTTTTTATATGATATGGTCCTCTGAGGACAAACTCTGTTCTTACCTTCTCAATTAAAACAGATGGCCAGTCAGCAGGGTCTAATGGTGCAGCCTTTTTGTAAACTGATGCTGAATCGCTGGGCGGTGCTGAAGTGGAGGGAAGAGATGTGCTTGATGCTGAATCACTGGGCGGTGCTGAAGTGGAGGGAAGAGATGTGCTTGATGCGCTGGGCGGTGCTGAAGTGGAGGGAAGAGATGTGCTTGATGCTGAATCGCTGGGCGGTGCTGAGATGGAGATGTCTGCAACAGGTGGCCCAGGATTTGCAGGGACGGGGTTCAGATATTTCAAAAGTGCATCTGAAGAGAGAAGAGGAGGATTATATGTGACCATTGGGTGTTACATTTTATTATTAAAAAGCTGATGATAGTGAAACTATAAAAATATGGCAGCACCTAAACCACATTATAGCTTAAACACACAAACAGCAAGAATAATTACATCTGGTATTCATGCACAAAATTCTATTCATTGAGCACTTCTCTAGCATACAGTAGTTACATTTTCAAAATTAATTTTGAAAGTGTTTGTTTTCCAGTATATCTGGCATGGCAGCAATGTCCTACTAACTACACTTTATGATGTTATAACCATGAAACAGAGGAGAAACGTAAATCTTTATTTAAATTGAATTTTAATGTAGCTATTTTTAATAAATCCATATATAATACATATATATATAACAACATTTTATGTAGGACTCATTTTAAATAAAGATTTACGTTTATATAGCAACATTTTATGCAGAACTCATTTAAATAAAGATTTATATGTCACTACTTTCTACTCAAGGACCTTGACAGAATTGTAGTGGAGTAAAAAGTACGATATTTGTCTTTCAAATGTAGTGAAGTTAAAGTAAAACATCTCCTGAAAAAATAATACATATAACATTACTAATTTAGCCAATTCAAATAAAAATACCATAAAATACTGCACAAGTTCGACTAACTATGTCATAAGCTAATTCAAATTAGCGAACTTTACAGGCATCGTTGAACTAACTTAATGCAACATAGATAAACTAATCATTACCTACCTCTGTCTTTTTACCTCTCTTCTTTTTTTTCTTCCCTGGGCACCAGATGGCTTCGGTCTTTTTGACATAATGACAACTTATCAGTGTCAGTGAATTCGGCCATCTGTCACTCACAATCACACACAGGTAACGGATGTTTGTTTTGTTTTTCAGCAGGGCGGGGGCGGGGGAGATTGATGCGTCACTCAGTCGGACCGGGGTGGATCGGGATTCGGGAAAGCAATGTTGTAGTTTTGTCTTTATCGGACGATCGCTTTTTTTAATCCATAATATTTAAGTAGTATTGGTAATAAAAAAATTAAAATATTTCATAAAAATAATAATTTGGGCTCTCGGGCGCCCCAAGGGGTGGGCGGCGCCCTTAGCATTTGCCTATTCCGCCTATGCCCAGGGCCGGCCCTGCTTAGAGCTCCATGGTATACAGGGTCCAGTGCATGTAAACTTTGAGACGAAGCATGCATGTATAAAACATCACCATAGTCAAGTATAGACATAAAAGTGGCAGCAACCAGCCTCTTTCTTGATTCGAACGAAAGGCAGGATTTGATTCTGAAATAAAACCCTAGTTTAAGTTTTAATCGTTTTGCTAGCTGTTGAATATCAAAGGTAAAAGAAAGAGATTCATCTATTAAAATACCAAGATATCTGTATTTAGAAACACATTCAATCTTCGTACCCTGGCAAGTGAGGATTGAAGGCAGATTTGATTTGGATTTCAAATTTGAAAAAAGCATGACTTTTGTTTAAAACAAGTTTTAAATCCTAAAGATTCTGTTGAACGTGTTAAAATCAAGTTGTAATTGGGAGGGCCTGTTCTGCGCTGGGTGCTGAGCAATACAGTACAGTGTCATCTGCATAAAAATGCCGCGCACACTGAGTTCTGTCTTTAAGATAATTATCAAACCAGCTGACAGTTTGTTCAGAAAGTCCAGCCCTACACGGTCTGTACTTAAGCACTGTGTGGTCAACTGTATCAAATGCATTAGAGAGTTCAATGAAGTTATTGTTATCTTCAATAAAGTCATTTAAAACCTTAAGAGCTGCCGATGTAGTACTATGCCTTTTTCTAAAATCAGATTGGAAGTCCGATAAAACATTTTTATTGTTAAAAAAATCTTTAATTGATCACTGGCAAGAGACTCTAAACAACCCTTGACCAGAACAGACTTTTAGAACAGACAGAATTTAGAAATCGGTCTACAGTTATTTAAGATAGAAGGATCACCACCTTTTAACAGGGCTAATATAGAGTAAATATTAGTTAAAGGGATAGTTCAGCCAGAAACTCCAATTTGCCGTTTATTTACTCCATCCGAGATGTAGGTGACATTCTTCTGGAGTAGAACCATAAAGAAGATTGTTTGGTAAAACCGCAGCCCTCTCTGCTTCATATAATGGGAGTATACGGTTTGGCTGGATATTCTGTTGCCAAAGAGTAAACCGATTTTGGTTGATATTTGCCATCGTCTTCCTGATCAAAAGGACTGTTTATGAGAGTCTCGAAGAGATTTAAATGTGTCAAATTATGTTTTAGGTCAAGAGTTGATCATTTTGGGTGATTTAAATACAGATATGCTGAAAAAGGATTCGTCAGAGTTTAAACATTTTAGTTATTTTTATAAATCATATGCATTGAAACAAATTATTGTTGACCCAACTCAAATTATTCCTAAAACTAGAACAATTATTGATATTATATTGATTTCAGATAATTGCAAGATCTTTAGAAGTGGTGTTTTGGAGGCAGGATTAAGTGATCATAACATGGTTTAAGAAATTAGGAAATTAAAGAGAGAGGCCACAAGGCAGCATAATACATCAAAAATTAGATCAGTTAAAAGGTATAGTCCACAAATATTTGAGGAACTTAGTAAGGTTAATTGGACTGAGGTGATGCAGTGTGATGATGTGGATAAAGCTTTGGATAGATTTTAGAGAAATTTCTTGCAAGTATTGAACAAAGTTGCGCCTTACAAGGAGATAAGAATTAAACAAAGAACACAACCTTGGATGACAGATAGTATTTTGAAAGATATTAAGGAACGCAATGATAGTTATATATAGGATATCGGAAAAGGGCAAAGACTAAAAGTTCTAGAATCAGTATTTAAGGTAATGGTCAATTGATGACAGATCAGAAAGAGGTTGCAAATTGTTTTTATGGATTTTTTACTAATGTTGCTGACAATTTGGTAAAGGAGCTATCAGCTCAAACTGGTTTATATAATGATGAATTAATTAAGGAGTATTATGCTAATTGTAGTGTCACTTTAGGAGGTTTTTCATACAATACAGTAAATGAGACTACAGTTCGTAAGAAATTAAGGGAACTGAAACGTAGTAAAGCGACAGGTTTAGATAATATTCCAGCAAGGTTTATTAAAGATTCAGCTAATTTTATAACCCCTTTGGTTACTCACATTTTAAATCTCTCTAATGGCCAAGCTAAGGTACCTGAAGAAATAAAACAAGCAAGAGTTTTTCCTCTATTTAAGAAAGGGAATAGCTTTGAGTGTAACAATTATAGGCCTGTGACAAGTGCTTTTTAGCTTAATTGATTTCTTTTACGATGAATTGCTTCTCCGAACAAAATTGGAGTCTAGGAGCACACAAGAGATAGTGGTAAAGTTGTCATATAACGTCATGATACTAGACAGACAGACCAAGTCAACAGTCTCAGAGGGAAAAATAGGGGTAAAGGCAATGATGCAACATTAAATAATAAAAAATAAAACGGAGACAGGCAAGGAGCAAACACTTCTTTCTCTCCATGCCCATCGCACCACCCAGACGTGGAAAGACGGAATATTACGTAGGACCTGGGCACCCAAAAAAACAGGCATAGGTATGTAACAGTGGCGGCTGCTGATCTTTTAAAGAGGGGAAGCTCATTTTCGGCCTAAATCATAAAAATTGTCCATTTATTATATGTAAATTCTGCCCTACGTTCCTTTTCAAGAAAATGCTCTGTAACCCTGTCGTACCAACTAGGCGTCTTTTCCAGTGACTTGACCAGTGTCCTCTCAATGGCCAGCAGAGCTAGGCTGCTTAAACGGCCTTGGCCCATTGTGTTACAGGTGTAGGACTTGAGCCGCTTTGAGGATGTCACATCAATAAGGCGGTTTAGGAAGGCCCTGTTTTGTTTAACAGTTTCATTATGTTTAGCCACTTGAATGCGAGCACCTTCATTGATTGCATGCTCAACCCTGATCCTGCCCATGCAACTTAATCTTGCACATGCACTCACATGTTCATTGCTATTTTCATGCCTTTTATATGCCCTGTCAAAGTTTGACAGATCTCCAAACCCCAATTTTGACCAAACAACACATCCATGAGATGGTTTCATCAAGAGACATGGCCAGCAGTACATTTTCTTTTTCACAGCACTTCCAGTCAGCCAGCTAACTTTGTCTTACCAGGAGAGCTGAAAAGACCTGTTACTTTTCCCTATCTTTGCACTAAATCAATCTTAGGTGTTGATCTGCCCTGCTGTTTAATTCTAAGTTTCTCCTCGTAAGGAAGACTTTCTAATGGCTTTGCCAAAATCAGGTCGACAATATTAGCACTGTCTGCCATCGTGTGCAGTTTGCTAGCTGGCTAGTTCAGACTATATGAATTAATGAACAAACGATCTAATATATATATATATTTAACTCAACGGGAGGAAATGTGGGAATTATGTTAAACTGAAACAATGAATGTGGTGTGAAATATACGATGAAGGTTGCAGCAGTTTGTCTTTCGACTACACATGCAAAATCTGCGATGGGACTGAGTTGGAAATGGAGACACAGAGTGATACGCGTCATAATCTGAAGACCACGCCCACACAACCGTCTCTTTGCATTGCGAGAAGCTGCCGCCTCCTTGTCATTTATGATTTATAAAAAAAAAAAAAAAAAACAATGTCTAAAAGCTGATATGTGACAATGTGTATAGCAAAAGCTAAAAAAAAACAAGAAATACGTTTTTTTAAGCTGTTGACCCCAAAAAACGAGCGTTTTAGGACATAAAAGTGGATTAAAAAGAGATGACAGACCCTCCAATCATCACGCAGACGCTCGGAGTCCGGGCCAGCCCCCTCCTCCATTCATCCCAGAGACGCTGAGCGTCCGTGGGCGGGACATAATCGCAGCATTATCCAATGACCGTCTTGTTTCTAAGCACTGAAAAAACTGTTTAAAGCAGCCCCATTGAAGTCAATGGACGCTGGGCTTCAACAGAGTAATGCACTGTACGCTACGGGAATGAATGAGAAGGAAATCGAGTCAGCCGACCTAAGTAGCTGATTCTGAACGAAATTGTTTTCGTTCGAGATGAACATGTTTAACGCATTTTAGTCAATAAAATGTTAACATAATAGTACATATATTTGACCATTCATTTTTTGACAATTATAGGGGAAGCTGAGCTTCCCTTGCATGCCTAAAGAAATCGCGACTGCCACGTCACCTGCCGAGGTTATTTAAAGGCAAAAAAATTTGGCGTGTTTGACACACGTGCTTCACAACCGGTCGAACAAAGACTGTTCTCCCATAGCGTTTGAAACGCAGCATCTCATTCCCGCTTTTTCAGGGAACAGGGTTACACCAAGTAACCCGGGACGTTCTGCGGAGATAAGTATCCAGATAGTGCCCGGATATACCAGAGATTCTCAGTGGTTCCTCTGGCTTCTGGGACATGTGCGTGGAATCGCTGTGGGAGTTTTTGACCTTGTTGCTCTCGTGCTGCGGATACGTGGTGATGGACTCTATATGTCCTGCGTGGTCAAAAATTGGAAAGAGGCAACTCTGATAAATGTTGAAGTTTATTGATCAGAATCAGCGCGCTGGGTTGTCTCGTTACAGTGTCTTACAAAGAACCAACACAGCGGAATGATTTTACAACATATTTATAGTGTGTGGTGTCGTGTATTTTCTTCTTTTCTTGCAGAGCTCTGCCTCGTCTTTCCTCCAATCAGCTTCATTCTCTTTTGTCTGCAACACATCACATGACACGACACCCCTACACCCAAATTCTGCATAGCTAAGTACTCAGATAATGATATGTGTGTGCATCCACTTCTTTGTTCCAATTTTGGTCTTTGACCCTTTAATTTATTGTCTGCACTCACATTCCTAGAGGCACCAATCAGCATTATCTGCTGCTTCCCCAATCTTTGTACACAAGACTACACACACACACACACATACATACCAATCCTGTAGCAAACACATTCCAATCAGCCCTTAACTCCTCAGAGTTTTCTGTCTAAACATTCTCATTAAAACACACACATTTGGATTTGGATTCAATTTATTGTCATTACACATATAACAAGTACAGTGTAACGAAATGGATTTAAGAGAAAAATACAGCAAACATGAGGGAAGTGGGGAGAAAAAAAACACAGAGACAATAATACACCATAGACAAGACTTGCAACAGGGTAAAATAATCCAGCTCCGATAAGCAGCCATCCGGTCCAGTGCCATTATAGCGCCGCTCAAGACCCGCCTATCAGGCTGGCGGTTCAAAGCATGCGGAGGAGTGGGAGTGATAAGTCTGTATGTGTGTGTGTGTGATAGTTCTAAGTCTTTGGTTGGGGAGGAACGCAAGAGCGTCTCGCTGCAGTGCTCCCACAGGGTTAAATTTTCCAGCTGCCTTGACCAAGGCCGTTTCTGGATCCGGGGAGCCGAAAGATAAGATTGTGATTTGTTTAGTCGGGAAACCGTATCCAATATGTCACGGCAACCCTCATAGTCCAAGTGGTTCAATGGTGATCCTGATCTCCGATATTATCAATTTTCCTTCCCAGAGCTGTTAGGGTTTCCCTGATGGCGACCATATTTCGGTTAATAGTCTCAGTCTCAATGCTGACCGCTCTTCCAACAGCTTCAATCAAAACGGGCAGCCTTATGACAGCTGTTCCCGTTTTATGAATTTTTCGATAACCCAGGGCAAAGCCTAATCCAATCAGCACAAGACCTGTTATCATGGTTCCAAATAGGTAAATATCCTCGATATCCTCGACTGAAAGAGCCGCCAGACACACGATCCATCGTGTAGCCAGCTGCGTACGTTCCGTCAGGACACGCGGGTTCCCCCGAACCCAATTTTCTCATCGAGAAAATGGTGTCAATGGCGTTGAGAGACCAGTTGATCACTTCCATAATTTCCAAGTTTGGAGAGCAGTGCAGAGAGAGTCTCTCAGTAGATGAGACGAGACAAGACAGGAGACAAAGCAGGGAAAATATGGGCAAGGACGGGGAGTGAGAAAATGCGACCGCCTCCGCTGAGAGCCAAACGAGAAGCCAAACAATAGTCCATAATTGGTGGATGCTTGATTAGATGTGAAATTAAAACAAGTGTAATTGTTTGGCCTTGGTACAAATGGGCCAGTTATACTGTTATTAGCAATAGGTGGAAATATAGCTGCCAATGTGGTACAATTTGATGTTGCACGCCGTCTTGTCAGAGACAACATACAGTCATAACCCCAAGTATCATTTGGATATAGAGGGGCTGGTTCAATATGCAATCTAGGCCTAGCACCGGCACATGCTATACAGTCATCTAATTTCTGTTCTTTGGCGGTGTTTATCAACCATTCTAACCATAGGTTTGTTTCCCCGTATCCTGTGGCTCTCTCTATTATATCTTCAGGGGTTAATTTAGTGTAGTCTACACCCATCATCACCCCGTGATGCTGTTTAACTGACACCTCAGTAGCATTTGTCTGATTTGTTACCATTGGTTTTGGGACTTCCATTACTATTTTTATCAAACCCATTGGATCATTTCCAGACATCTCCGCCCCCAACACTAACCACACATCTGTGACATTATTTCCACCCCTTTCCTTGCCCCCACCTTTTGTGGTAGGTATGGCCACTGTGAAATTGAAATTGTGATTGTATTTTGTGTTGTACTATAATCCCTTTGTATTTTTACTCTATCCCATAAGTTCTGATCATCCTTCTTTGGGCCGGGCTTACATGATCCTGTGTAAGCCCCCACCTCTGACCATGATCTACACCATATCCTATCGTTCTGCCCATAGGTTGTGTGTCTACACGCCATAGAAGAAAAACCGCTATCTGTACACACATAAACGTCATATCCCCTTGTATGAACTATTATACCCCCCGCAATTTATCACCTGGCACAGATCAAATGTATACGCCATGGTAGTATTGGCCTGATACCTCAATTCCACTCCCCCGTATCTTGTCAGACACTTGTCTGATGTCGATGCCACCGTGTCCCGTTTTGGTCTAGTAATATTTTTGTTGGCCTCTTGCAACTTCTCGATACCAAAAATTATACTCACTATGGTGATTGAGACGACAACGAGCAGTCCCATACATGGCCAATTTTCCCACAACTTCATTTTAACCTTGCCGTGTTCCCCAATTACTTTTTTGTGCTGAATTTTCAATTTTCCTGTTGTTGTCTCTGGTCTCTCAATACCCTTTTCAATTTTCCTGTTGTTGTCTCTGGTCTCTCAATACCCTCCCTCTCTTGGACCTGGCTACTCAGGTCCACAGATGTCTCAGCGAGTGACCTGTTTGGTGGATCACAGTTAACACAAGAGGACAAATGATACCAGGTGTTGCCTTTTCCTGCCAGGCGGACACAGTGTGAAGTTCTGTCAGTTACTCTCAAAGGTTCGCTCCACCTTGCTTCATTCCATTTCCTGCGAAATTGCTTCAGGCGGACCCACTGTGAAAGGGGAGGAAGCGGTTCTGGCTTACTGAGAGGTGGTGCCTGCTGAGAGCAAGTGAAAATAACCCCATATCTTTTAACCTGACCTCTTCCTCTTTTTGTCACGAAAGGTCCAAAGTAGTCAACACCAACATTGCTGAAAGGTGGAAGATCAGCTTGTAGCCTTTCATGCCCGAGGCACAAACTTCCCATCGATCACGAGGGACACGAGAGGAGCTATCCCCACTGCACTTCTCACCTGAACTATCTGGTTGTGCCTCTCAATAAATCACCCTCCGGGGCTAACTTACTGTGTCTGTCTTGTTTTCTGCCTGCCACACCATGACACTGTTCAAGTGTTTCTGAACATATCATAACATCATCCATATATTGAATCAAAGTGCTGTCTAGCATGAGGTCTTCTAAATCAGCTTTGAGAACCTGATTAAATATATGAGGTGAGTGTGTGAACCCCATTGGTAGGCGATTATAAGAATATTGTTTACGAGCATACGTAAACGCAAATGGGTGTCTGCTTTCTTCAGAAAATGCAGAACGAAGATCAATTACTGTAAAATATTTGGCATTGGGAGGAACATTTGAAAGCAGTGTGTGTGGATTAGGAACATCAGCAGGGTAATCTTCAACGATCTAAT
The DNA here is from genome assembly GCA_006030095.1 of Triplophysa siluroides. Taxonomy (NCBI): domain Eukaryota; kingdom Metazoa; phylum Chordata; class Actinopteri; order Cypriniformes; family Nemacheilidae; genus Triplophysa; species Triplophysa siluroides. Next base: position 32,225 of record VCII01000719.1, read on the forward strand.
TGATAGCTCTCAAATCATGTACAAGACACCATTTAGTTTTTTCTGCTTTATGGACAGGATAAATGGGAGTGTTGCAATGACTGTGTGGCAAGGGGGGCGTGGTTTAGTGACGTCTGCACCGGGGAGGAGAGACACGGGAAAGACGGTAAACAAGTAGGTCGATTGCAGATTAAGATCACCTGCGTCTCATTACAGTGATTGGTGAAGAGACTGCTTAAAGGCTGACAAGATTCAGAGGAAGGCGGAGAGAGACCGACTGGGAGATGTGGCAGTCATCCGTAGCAGAGAGACGGATTCTTACAGACGGAGATCTGGAAAAGTGGAATTTTACGGACGGAGTTCCGGAAAAGCCGAGAGACATTTAATTTGAGTATTGATAGTTGTCTAAGCGCCGTTGCGCAACGTTTTGTTCTAATAAATAGATTCTTGTCTCCCAGTCGAGCCGACCCGCCTCCTTTCTTCCACCCACTTACGAACTTTCTACATTGGTGCCGAAACCCGGGAAGAAAGGAGCAGTGCCGCCGCCATGTCCCAGCCGGCCTCGCCATTTGCGGACGTGATCCAGTCGCTCGTGCCAAGTGCTGCTGAGCCTCCGGAGGGGTTTTTGGAGCTTTTCGAAAGGTCTGCGGAGATTTCGGGCTGGCCACTCGAAGTTTGGTCGGCGCGGCTGATCCCTCTGCTGACGGGGGAGGCACAGCTGGCCGCCCAGCAGTTGCCAGTCCCGAATCTTCTTGTATACGCAGACCTCAAGAAAGCCGTCCTCCAGCGGGTCGGCCTGAGCCCTGAGCAGCAGCGACAGCGGTTCTGGTCCTTGGAGCTGGGGGAAGCTGGTCAACCCTTCGCCCTGGCTCAGCAGCTTCGGGACGCCTGCAGCAAGTAGCTGATGGCCGACGGAGGCGACATCCAAAAGATCATTGACCGAGTGACACTGGAGCAGTTCGTGGTGTCGCTGACGGAGGCCATCCAGCTGGCTGAGGACCAGGTGGTGGCGTGCCCTAAGGTCGGCTAACCCCGACCATCTCTCTCTCTCCCTACCTCTATGTCTGTCCCTCTCTCTCCCCGACCTGTACCTCTTCCCAGGTCACAGTCGTCCTTTGGCCCCAGGCCCGTTCCAAGGGCCAGGGACAACGCTGGAGCCGGACGACCCTTCTATCGGGGACCCGGCCGTTTCAGCCCGACTGCGGGCCTCTCCTCACCAGTCCGCCGGCCTACTTTCTGCCGCTAGGGCGGCGGAAATGTCTGGGCCGACCTGTTGGCGGTGCGGGGAGCCTGGTCACACGATCGACCGCTGTCCAGTGATGGAGGTTAGTACGGTGATCTGGATCCCCGACGACCGATGTCTGGGAGGTTTCCTGCAGGGAACGTTGTTTGGATAGCTGATAAGGGAGCATTCAAAGGAGCAATTACAGTCATTTGGTAAGAGTCTTACAACTTTCTTATTTTTGGTTGTTAGTTCTTCAAGCTGTAAGTAAGTTAGTTTACTTTGTAGGTCTTTCTCTAGATTATTTAAGGTTTGTTAATTTTTTTGTATTGTTCCACTATATGAGACACATGGTCAACAAATTTTTTGTGCGATTTTGACGTTAGTCCGACCACATCCTCTAACTTGCTTCTTACAACTGGTGGCATGGCTTCAGTAATAGAATTTCTGAATAATATAGCCATTAAAGGGTTTCCTTCTGGATTCCCTTCAATCTCCTGTTTCCATCTTTTTAAGTGTCTCTGAATGTAACTGACTGGATTGTCTGTGTCCATTAATTGATCACCTTTCAGAGCTTTAGGGTTGACTCTGGTTGGATATTCAACACGCAATGCTTGCCACACAGCAGGGCCATATATATCAAAAACAATTTCGTCCCTGCAATGTGAGTCCACAGCTCTCTCTAAGCCAGTTGCTCGTAGGATTTCTCCCAACTTTGCCCCTCCAATAATTTTAGAAAGAAGTGCTTTAATGTCCCCCACAGCTAAAAGATTGCCAGCCGTCTCATTCTCAATGATGGTTATCCACTTTCCCGCTCTCTCGTTGATGTCGGGGAGGCGAGTGACAAGCCCCTGTAGATCCTGTGAAGCCCACATAATATATTCTCCCTGATCCCCTTTTATCAAAATTGGAAGTTGTTTGGCCACCGGCCTAAGCCGTCCGCTATCTTTATCACGTGACCACAGTCTTTCTATAGATGAGGGCTCCATTCCTTCTTCCTCAACTCAACTCTACTTTCTCTTGATTCTCTTCTTCTTCTTAATAATCTATTCGTCTCCTCCACAAATCTATCTGCTTCTTTAATCCTTCTAGCTATCTCTTCCTCTAATTTCCTTGCTTCTACATTTACATTCTTTGTCTTCAGTCTGCTCGGCTGTTTTCTTATCACTTGGTAGGCTTTGTTCATACTGTGCTATTACCTGTATTAGAGCTGCCCTTGCATGCTTGTAACAATCTAAGTACGGGCTTTGCTGTTTGCTTCTATCTAGACTGGTTTTTGATCGTACCCCTGGCTCCATCTGTTTTTCTTCACTTACCTTTATCACTCCCTTTACTTGCATTTCGCCTGACACCCCTAAAATTCCTATGACTAATGGAAATTGACCTTCGGGGGAGGTCACGTATGCGGGAGGGGATGCACCTACACTTCCTGAGGCACAGAAATCCTCTTTCTTTGGATTTCCTTCCTAGGGCCCGTTCTTCGTACCTCGCTAACTCAGTTAGCTGGATTTGATTGTTGACGATTTCACGTAATCTTGGATTGTTTGGTTCTTCGACGCTCATCCTGGACTTATTGTCTTAGCAACAGGTCCGTTAGCTTAAACCTGCTCAGGAGCATGCTTACTTCTTGTAAACAGGACCAGATCGCGGCCATGACGCAGTCAATTCGGCTTCATTCATACAAAACCATCTTGTTGCGCAAAGTACAGGATTAAAAAAAAGTGTTTTGCGAAGTTAACACGTAATTAACGCGATGTTTTGCTTTTAGAACAATATTGATTGTAATATAATATATATAGAACATTTTTTATTTATCTTAGGTGAGAACAGAAATAAATAAATTAATAAATAAAATATTGTTTTTTTTGTAAAAGGAGATATTTGCCATATTAATTTGCTGAACCTCCATATTAAATATATATAAAAGCACAGACAGATATATGTATATATTGAATATATATATAAATGCAGTCTGTCCTCTCATTTGCAAATTTCTGGTATTTCAGTCTCTTAAGACCCCAGTTTGTAACACTGTTTTATACCAATAAATATTATATAAGGGAACTATAGATGATCATTTCATGATCATCATCTTGTCAATGAGCATTGTATGTGTCTTTCAGTCTTGACAAATGTCATAAATCCTCAGATTATTTTCTGAAAATAAATGATAATATTTGCAGGAAATAATATTTTTTATATTATTAGTTATAATTTTAAACAAAATGGAATTGAATGGATAATGAAGCTGACTGGCTAAATCTTTTAGATGGTGTGTGACCTAATGTGTATAACACCCACAAGACCGGCCTTGGCCACGCCCCCGGCGTCTCCTCCAGTATATCCTCACACTTTATCCCCGGACTTTTAGCTACACTACACTTCCCAGGACTCTGTGCACTCACTCATCAACACTGATCATTCACACCTGTATCCCATCAGTCACACCTGCACTCAATCACCCACACAGCATTTAACCTCCACTCGCACCACCAGTCAGTGTCAGGTCTTATTGTATTCTACCCTGTTGTACTTACCCCTGACTTCCTAGTTTATGTTATATTCTAGTTCCTGTGGATGTTCTGTGTTTTCCTGGTTGTTATCTGTTTCCTGTGGATGTTTATCATTGCCCCTGTGTCTTAGTAAATCAGCTTCACTAAAAGCTTCACCCGGTGTTGGATCGTGTCTGTCTTCAGTGTGTGTGTATTGTTACAATGTGCACCTACAGCAGGGGTCTCAAACTCAGTTCCTGGAGGGTCGCAGCTCTGCACAGTTTTTACGTTTGCGATGCTGCTTGCGATTGATCGTTGGATGGATGGTTTGAGCAATGCTGGAACGACGGAACTTGCAGGCATAGTTGGCTAGCGATGGTTAGCCAACCATAGTTGGTAAACAAAATTTGACATCTGAGCAAAATTGGAGTCCACATCCAGTGCCTAATTAGATTAGATTAGATTAGATTAGATTCAACTTTATTGTCATTACACATATACAAGTACAGTGTAACGAAATGTAGTTTAGGTCTAACCAGAAGTGCAATTAGCAAGTGCAGGATATACAGTGTTAATAAATACAGAATATAATAATATTAGGAAAATACTTTACAATGGGCCTGTACTATGAAAATATGACAGTCGGTATGTACTAGAACAATATAAACAGAAGGCTATATACTGTGAACATTAATGTACAGGTGGTTATGAACAGATAACAATATAGACTATACAATAGTGCAAGTGACTTGAGTGTGCATTAGTTACAGAGATTAGCTATTAAAGTTACAGTGCAGTAGATGAGTTGATGCGGTTATTAAAGGTACGGTGCAGTACATGAGTTAATGCAGTTATTGAAGTTATAGTGCAATACATGAGTAGATGCAGTTATACAGTTACAGTGCAGTAGATGAGTTAGTGCAGTTATTGAAGTTACGGTGCAGTAGATGCGTTAATGCGGTTATTAAGGTTACAGTGCAGTAGATGAGTTAATGCAGTTATTGAAGTTACAGTGCAGTAGATGCGTTAATGCGGTTATTAAGGTTACAATGCAGTAGATGAGTTAATGCAGTTATTGAAGTTATAGTAGTTATAGTGCAATAGATGAGTAGATGCAGTTAGTTATGTAATATATGCAGTAATGCAATAGATGAGAAACAGTGCAATAGAGAAGTTGGTGCCGTTATTGAAGTTACAGTGCAGTAGATGAGGTAATGCAGTTATGAAAGTTACAGTGCAGTAGATGAGGTAATGCAGTTATGAGAGTAGTCCATTAGTGCAATGAGCATTCAGTGTAATATTCCTGGTGTGCAAGTGAGCAGTATAGAGTGCAAATGATGCTATGTGTGTGTAAACAGTCCGGTAGAGCAGATAACATGAAGTACTGGTGTGTACAGTTCAGTCATGCCAGCCCTGTAGTGCAATGTAAACAATGTAATAGCAGCATTAAGTTAAAGTTATGAGGGGTAGTGGAATCAGTGGGGAGCAGAGTTCAATAATGAAACAGCTCTGGGAAAAAAGCTGTTTCCTAGTCTGCTGGTTCTTGTCCGGAGGCACCTGAAACGCCTACCGGAAGGCAGGAGAGTAAACAGTCTGTGAGCAGGGTGAGAGGAGTCCTTGAGAATGCTGCGAGCTCGTCGCAGACAGCGTTTCTTTTGGATGTCCTCAATGGAAGGGAGTGTAGTTCCTGTGATGCGCTGGGCTGTTTTCACCACCCGCTGCAGTGCCTTGCGCTCAGCAACAGAACAGTTCCCGTACCAGACTGTGACACAGTTGGTCAGGATGCTCTCTATCGTGCAGCGATAGAAGTTCACCAGGATAGTTGAAGACAGTTGGTTCTTCTTCAGTCCTCAGAAAGAAGAGACGCTGGTGAGCCTTCTTGACCAGGCATGAGGTGTTGGTGGTCCAGGACAGGTCCTCCGAAATATGGGTCCAGGAACTTAAAACTGGAAACACGTTCAACAGCCATCCCATTAATGTGGATGGGGTCGTGTGTGCCTCCTTTCGCCTTCCTAAACTCCACGATGATCTCCTTTGTTTTGGAGGTGTTAAGGAGCAGGTTGTTGTTTGAGCACCATGTGGCCAGGTGCCGTACCTCCTCCTGTAAGCAGTCTCATCGTTGATGAGACCAATCATGTGTTGTATCTGTCTGCAAACTTGATGAAGGAGTTAGGTCCATTCACAGGTCTGCAGTCGAGTGTGAAAAGGGAGTAGAGAAAGGGGCTCAGTACGCAGCCCTGTGGTACACCAGTGTTGAGGGTGATGGTGGTGGAGCAGATGTGGCCTAACCTAACAAGCTGAGGCCTGTTCGTCAGGAAGTCCATAATCCAGTTGCAGGTTGAATTGTTAATGCCTAGGTTTCCAAGTTTGATGATTAGCTTGGAAGGGATGACGGTATTGAATGCAGAGCTGAAGTCTACAAACAGCATGCGTGCATAAGTGTCCTTATTATCCAGATGTGTGAGCACGGAGTGCAGCGCCATGGACACCGCATCATCTGTGCTCCTATTGCTACGGTAGGCAAATTGGTATGGGTCCAGTGTGGATGGTAAAGAGTCTTTTAGTTGTGACAGGACCAGCCGCTCAAAGCACTTCATAACAATGGGTGTGAGTGCTACAGGGCGGTAGTCATTCAGGCACTGGAACCACTGCTTGGGCGAGGGACAGGTTGAAGATATCCGTGAAGACCCCAGCGAGCTGCTCCGCACATGCCCTGAGTACGCGACCAGGGATGCCATCAGGACCAGCAGCCTTGCGTGCGTTTATCCGGCTTAGTGCAGTGTGAACATCTGTGGAGTTTAGTGTGATGATTGGGTGGTCAGTAGAAGGTGTGAGCCTGGTGGCGGGTTCCTTATTGTCTTTCTCAAAGCATGCATAAAAGTCATTAAGCTCGTTCAGAAAGGCAGCGTCTGTGGCTATGGGGGTGGGAGTGGTTGGGTTGTAGTCACTAAGGGCCTGGATGCCCTGCCACATGCGTCGAGGGTCAGAATTGGTAAAATGCTCCTCTAGCGTCAACTTGTAGCAGTGCTTGGCCTTTTTGATGCCCCTCTTCAGATTGCCCTGGAAGTACTATAGGCCTGTGCATCACCTGATCTGAAGGCAGTGTTGCGTGCTTTCAACAGGAGGCGCACTTCCTTGTTCATCCATGGCTTCTGATTCGGGTATATGGTGATCTGCTTTTGAGCTGTGACACTATCAATGGTGGTATTGATGTTGTCCAATACAGAGGAGGTGTAGCTGTCTAATGGGAAACGTCCTGCTAAAAACTTTATAAGAATGTTAGGGGATAATGTTCTAATGTTTTGAGTGTTTGTAGAGAATGTTGTCCTACCTTTTAGGAGAAAATATTGGTAAAAAAAATAAAACTCACAGCTGAAAACATTACCAGAACAGCATCATGTTCTCAGAATATTCCTAGAACAATAACATTTCTAGAACCAGGTTAAAAAATAAAGGTGACCGGGGGGTTCCGCTTCCGGTCGAATGGCGTAAGCAAGGCAAGAGACCAGCTCCGTGTAAATTGTTTTAAATTTTATTTTCCAGACCAGCTAATTTTAAACTAACTAAGCCACAACATCCGTGATATCATAATGTCTCAAAGGAAGGCCATACAATTCACGCAGACGACTCTAGGGGTTGAGTCTCACGCCACCTCCGCAGGGAAAAGTGATGGTGCTAAAGCTAGCGGAGCCGCGGGGCTAACAGAAGAAGAGAGGACAGAGAACAGGAGCCGTCGCCAAAACATCAGGATACTAAACATTCCAGAAGGGTCCGAAAACAACACGCCAACCGCGTTCGTGGCCAAGTTTCTGTCTAAGGTGCTTGGTGAAGAAAACTTTAACGGCCCCATCCTTGTTGACCGTGCCCACAGGAGCCTTGCCCCAAAACCACGGAATGGTGAACGACCCCGACCCATAATCGCTCGTCTTCACTACTACTTGGATAAAGAAAAGATCATGTCGTTGTCCCGGTCCAAAGGCAAGCTGTCCTTCGGGGGAGCACAGGTTCACATCTTCCCCGATATGAGCCCAGAAGTAGGACGACAACGAGCAGCTTTTAATCAAGTGAAAGCCAAACTACGTGACGCTGGAATCCGGTACAGAATGTTTTTCCCTGCCAAACTAGAGATTAAGGCGCGATAAAAATCTTTCACCGATCCACGGGCAGTGGAGATGTTTATTGACGGTAACAAATCATCATCACTGAATGAGCATTGAACGTAAGAACACTGATTTGGACACTTTTGTGTGGTAATACTATGGCCTAAAATTACAAGAACTGAGTATTAGACTCTCAACCAGGTACCCAAAAGATGTGAATCCTTTTACCATTTATTTATTTATTCATTTTATTTTTACTTAATTGATCTTACATTTCTTTACTATAAATGCATATATACATGATGCTTCGACATGTATGTTTGAGTATGTATATTTTACTATTATTTTTGTTTTTACTTATTTAATTATTCTTATATTGTTTACAGTTTATTTGCTTCAAATCTTGGGAAAATCTGGGTTACATTAGACATAGGTTCTGGCCAAAATAGGGTTAAGAAGGTCTGGAAAACGTTCTCTTTTTCTTTAGGAGCTTAGTGGTAAGTCAAATGTTCACACACCTCTCTGAGTGTATAAATAACCTCTCTTTTGGGAATACGCGCTTCCTCTGTAGTTCGGACAGAGCAGCTAGTTCAGGGGAGATCAGGGTGGGAGCAGGGTTTGTTGTATTTAGGAATTTTGGTTCGTTCTGTGTTTTTACCTGCACTACAAATGAATATAATTTTGATTTATATTGGAAATCGTCCAAAAAAGCAAAACTGAGTAATTTTTTATTTTTCCAACTTAACAGTTATGGCTAAAAACAATATTTTAAACTTGTCTAGTCACAAAAACTTGGTCAAAATTATTTCCTGGAACTGTAAAGGACTCAATGGACCTATTAAACGAGGAAATGTATTGTCCCACCTTAAAAAATTAGAGATGGATATCAGGTTTTTACAAGAAACACACTTGAGAGATCGGGATCATAAACGGTTACGAACTAATTGGATTGGACAGATATTTCATTCTAATTCCCAGTAAAAAAAAGAGGCGCAGCAGCTATATTATTAGAAAGACAATTCCCTTCTTAGTATCAAAAACAATATCTGATCCTCGAGGACGATATGTTATTGTTACAGGAAAACTGTACAATAAACCAGTTACTCTAGCCAGTGTACAGTATATGCCCAAAATGTGGATGATGAGGCTTTTATTACCTCTTTCTTTACAGCATTACCTAATATGGACTCTCATAAATTGATTATTGGAGGGGATTTTAATCTGGTGTTAGACCCAATAATTGATAGGTCATCACAAAAACTATCCAACATATCAAAGTCTGCTAAAACCATTCATACACTCATGAACACCTATAAATTATTTGATCCATTTAGAGTTGTGTCTCCCAACACAAGGAAATATTCGTACTTCTCTCCGGTTCACCATTCGTTTTCTAGAATAGATTTCTTCTTAATTGATTATGCATATTTAACAAACATCAAACATTGTGATTACGAAGCAATTATGTTATCTGATCATAGTCCAGTATCATTCCACATAGAGATGGGACATGACCCGACACCCAAAAAATGGCGGTTTAATAATGCTCTTTTATCTGATGATAAAGTGATAGAAGACCTGCAAAAACAAATTGAGATATTTTTGAGTACAAATGATGATCCGGAGATCAAAAGATCCACCTTGTGGGAAACATTTAAAGCATACATGAGGGGCCAGATTATTTGCTTGAGTAGCTTGAAAAATCGGCAGCGAAGGGAAAAGGAGTTAAAAATGACCCAAGAACTTAAGGAAATTGACAGAGTTTATGCTAATTCCCCCACACCAGACCTTTTATAAAAGAAAGCAGTCATTGCAGACTGAACTCAACTTACTATACACAGCAGAAACGACTAAATTCTTGACACAATTAAGACACAAAAACTATGAATATGGGGAAAAAACATGTAAATTATTAGCCCGGCAAATTAATGAAGAAGCAGCGTCAAGGTTAATTACAGAGATACGAACAGATTCTGGTCAGACAACAACCGATCCCAAAATAATAAATGACACATTCAAGAATTTCTATTCTAAATTGTACTCTTCAGAATCCAAAAACGATCCAAACTTAATAGAACAATTTTTTGATAACCTTCAGATACCCACTATAAATCTAGAAAACAAAAAAATATTAGAACAGCCTATTTCAAACTTAGAAATAAAACAAGCTATACAGTGTATGCAAAACTCTAAGTGCCCTGGCCCTGATGGTTACAGTGTTGAATTTTACAAGGCTTTTTTAGATCAAATCTCAACACTTCTTTTAAGTGTTTATAATGAAGCATTGACTACAGGTTCTTTACCTCCAACGTTATACGATGCATGCATCTCTTTAATCCATAAATCTGGCAAGGACCCTCTAGAACCAGGTTCATACAGACCCATAAGCCTTTTGAATGTAGATAACAAAATTCTGGCAAAGATCTTAGCCATGCGTTTGGAAAAGGTACTTCCAACTGTTGTGTCACCAGACCAAACTGGATTTGTCAAGGATAGACAGTTGTTTTTTAACATCAGGCGACTGTTCAACATTATCTACACTCAAAATCCAAATAAAGAAGTATCTGAAATATTGGTCTCGCTAGATGCCGAGAAGGCCTTCGACAGAGTCAAGTGGGATTTTCTCTTCTCTGCCCTGTCGAGGTTTGGATTTGGCCCCTACTACATTTCTTTAATTCAGTTGCTTTACGCTCAGCCTAAAGCATGTGTTCACACAAATAATATTAACTCCGGTTTTTTTCCTCTTCACCGTTCAACACGACAGGGCTGCCCTTTATCTCCATTGTTGTTTGCACTGGTCATAGAGCCTCTTGCCATCTTGCTATGCTCTACAGAGGATTATAAGGGGATTGTAAGAGGAGATAAGGAGCATAAAGTGTCCTTATATGCGGACGATCTGCTTCTATATATTACAGATCCATCTCTTTCTCTACCGAAAATTATGACCATGCTGTCGGACTTCGGTAAAGTATCAGGATATAAAATGAATCTGTCAAAAAACATATTGTTTCCGATCAGCTCTAGGGCAAAAAATCAAGTACATACGCTCACTCCTTTTCCCTTCGCTATTTCAGACTGTTTTAGATATCTCGGAATAAATATCACGCAGGAAGTGTCTGGCCTTTTCAGCAAAAACTTAGTGAATCTATATAAACAAACGGAGCAACAGATCGAGAAGTGGTCTAATCTCCCGATCTCTCTCGCCGGCCGAATTAATATTATCAGAATGAATGTTTTACCGAAATATTTATTTTTATTTCAGTGTGTTCCAATTCTGATTAATAAGATTTTTTTTACCAAAATAGATTCTTTAGTTGCGTCCTTTGTATGGAATAAAAAGATACCAAGAATTAAAAAATCCTTCTTACAAAGACCCAAACCCATGGGAGGAATGGGATTGCCCAACTTCCGGCTCTATTATTGGGCCTGTAATATTCGATGTATGTCATTCTGGAACGGATCTCTCGAACCTGATTGGGAACAGATGGAAAAACAGGCTTTTTCTCCTAATACACTAAGATCATTGATACATCACTCCTCTGATCTTTCAAAATTTAAGGCTCAGAATCCTGTGGTCTCTCACTCACTAAAAATTTGGTCTCAGATCAGAAGACATTTTCAGTGGAATCAATGTTCAGTCCTTACACCAATAACTGGTAATCAAGCACATAGGCTGTTTTCAGGTCAAACATTTCAACAATGAGACCTGAAAGGAGTACATACAATTATAGACCTCTTCATTGACAAAATGTTTCCAACATTTGAACAGTTAAAACATAAATTTAATATTGATAACAAAGACTTTTTTAAATACTTGCAAATACGCAACTTTACTAAGTCGACATTTCCCTCTTTTCCCAATCAGCCTGAAATATGTCCTATGAACAAGGTTATTGAACAACCCACTCAAAAAAGGATCTATTTCTAGAATATATAATCACCTTTCGCAGATAAATTGTACAACTACGCTTGACCATATAAAGGATGCTTGGAGTAAAGATTTAAGAGTAAACATCACAGACGACCAATGGATCGAAGCTCAAGAACGGGTCCACTCATCTTCTGTTTGTATCAGACATGGTCTGTTGCAATTTAAAATCCTGCACCGATTGCACCTTTCCAAACAAAGACTGTCCAAGATGTTTCCGGGAGTGGACACCTCTTGTGATCGTTGTGGATATGCCCCTGCTTCATTGTCACATACATTTTGGAACTGTCCCCACATCACTCACTATTGGTCTAAAATAATTGAGACTTTGTCAGCAATTTTTAATGTTAGACTCCCAGCAGATCCAGTAATGTCATTATTTGGTGTTGTACCTGCTGATATACATTTGACCAGCTCACAAATTAATGTATTGTGTTTTGTGATGTTGCTAGCCAGACGTCTAATTTTACTAAACTGGAAAAATAAAATTCCTCCTACTCATCAAAACCTTCTTAGAGACGTAATGAAACATTTACAATTGGAAAAAATTAAATACTCTTTGAGGAAAAAAGAACAAACATTTTACTCAATTTGGCAACCTTTTATTAATTATTATAATAAGTAAATTTGGTCGGTCCTCTTAATGCCTGAGTTGATATATTTGTACTTAATACTTCAAGTATGAGCAGGTTTTTTTTTTTTTTGCGTTTTGTTTTGTTTTGTTTTTTGTCTACATGAATACAAAAACAAATTGTACAAACATATAACTGATTTGTATAAAACTGTTGGAAAATGGTAATAAAAAAAAATTGGAAAAAAAAATAAAATAAAGGTGACCGCAGTGGTGGCACCTACATTGTGGAATTGTTGACCTGTACACATAAGAACTGCTCAGACTGTTTTTACATTTTTAAATCATTACTTAAGACATACCTGTATTGCTTGGCTTTTATTTCGAGCTGAGCTCTTACTGTATTTTATTGTATTTGTCTTGTCTGTGTATGAGTTGTTAAGCATAAATAAATATATTATTGAACTTGAACTTGAACTGGTTACTTGGCAAGTCAGACAGGGGCCGTGATTAAGCACGGAGGAAAGTCAATCCCTGGTACTCAAGTTAACTAACAATTCCCGTGAAATACATATATAAACTTATATATAAATTTGGCACATGAATCACAATTACAGTTTTGTCGTGGCAACAGAGCATCTGTGCTGCCTAATATCACTCTTTATCTTCAGAGAAAGTGAAAGTAAAACATATGATTACACAGATAATAATAAACACACGAAGGGGCGTTGAACTTGTTATAACTTTCAACAGAATGACAAAAGAAAATGACATATGTTTATTTTTGATCTACCGATAATACTCACTGTAAAACGATTTAAAGTTTAAGATACCTCAGTTTATCTTCCTGAGTCAGTTTTACAAAAATGTTGAATGAGTTTATATCAGTTTATTTAGAGTAATTCAGTCAACAGAGATTTCTTAGTTGTTTGAGTGACCCCTGCTGTGGCAAATTTGATTATTTTAATGAAATTATTCTTAAAAAGGGGAACTGGTCAAATACCCATTAACCCTTGCGCTTTAATATTTTGAGAATTTTTGCTTGATTTAAAAAAATAAAAACTGATGGGACATTTACAGTGGGGCAAAAAAGTATTTAGTCAGCCACCAATTGTGCAAGTTCTCCCACTTAAAAAGATGAGAGAGGGCTGTAATTTTCATCATAGGTATACCTCAACTATGAGAGAAAAAATAAGAAAAAAAATCCAGAAAATCATATTGTAAGATTTTTTAAGAATAATTTGCAAATTATGGTGGAAATAACTATTTGGTCAAACAAGCAAGATTCTGGCTCTCAAGACCTGTAACTTCTTCTTTAAGAGGCTCCTCTGTCCTCCACTCGTTACTGTATAATGGCATCTGTTTGAATTCGTTATCAGTAAAAAAGACACCTGGCTACAACCTCAAACAGTCAAACTCCACTATGGCCAAGACCAAAGAGCTGTCAAAGGACACAAGAAACAGAATTTTAGATCTGCACCAGGCTGGGAAGACTGAATCTGCAATAAGTAAGCAGCTTGGTGTGAAGAAATCAACTGTGGGAGCAATTATTAGAAAATGGAAGACATGCAAGACCACTGATAATCTCCCTCGATCTGGGGCTCCACGCAAGATCTCACCCCGTGGGGTCAATATGATCACAAGAGCTGTGAGCAAAAATCCCAGAACCATCAGTAACACACTGCGCCGCCAGGGACTCAAATCCTGCAGTGCCAGACAAAGTCCCCCTGCTTAAGCCAGTACATGTCCAGGAACATCTGAAGTTTGCTAGAGAGCATTTGGATGATCCAGAAGAGGATGGTCAGATGAAACTAAAACATAACTTTTTGGTAAAAACTCAACTTGTCGTGTTTGGAGGAGAAAGAATGTTGAGTTGCATCCAAAGAACACCATACCTACTGTGAAGCATGGGGGTGGAAACATCTTGCTTTGGGGCTGTTTTTCTGCAAAAGGACCAGGACGACTGATCTGTGTAAAGGAAAGAATGAATGGGGCCATGTATCGTGAGATTTTTGAGTGAAGACCTCCTTCCATCAGCAAGGGCATTGAAGATGAAATGTGGCAGGGTCTTTCAGCATGACAATGATCCCAAACACACCGCCCGGGCAACGAAGGAGTGGATTCGTAAGAAGCATTTCAAGGTCCTGGAGTGGCCTAGCCAGTCTCCAGATCTCAACCCCATAAAAAATCTTTGGAGGGAGTTGAAAGTCTGTGTTGCCCAGCGACAGCCCCAAAACATCACTGCTCTAGAGGAGATCTGCATAGAGGAATGGGCCAAAATACCAGCAACAGTGTGTGAAAACCTTGTGAAGACTTAAAGAAAACGTTTGACATCTGTCATTGCCAACAAAGGGTATATAACAAAGTGTTGAGATAAAATTGTGTTATGGACCAAATAGTTATTTTCCACAATAATTTGCAAATAAATTCTTTAAAAAATCCTACAATGTGATTATGTCTTATTTTGTCTCTCATAGTTGAGGTATACCTATGATGAAAATTACAGGCCTCTCTCATCTTTTTAAGTGGGAGAACTTGCACAATTGGTGGCTGACTAAATACTTTTTTGCCCCACTGTAAATAGTTGTTAATGAAATGTCATAGAGTTTTAACTTGTTTTAATATTATTTAGGTTGTTTTGTAGTAAAATCAATAGTTATTGCTCTGTAAAGTCAGATCATTTGTGTTTGATTTGGAAACCCTGGTTCCTGTTTACCGCCAAACTGTCAGGCCCCAGGTCTGATTACCTGCTTGTTTTGACTGTCTCCACTCTGACAAGGTTTCTGTCGAGCGCATGACTTGGTTTGACAGTTTGCGCGTGTGTGTGTGCCCCCGTCCCCCAGGATTCTAACCTTGCCTCTCACTAAGCCCATCTCCTCCTGGGCACTCACGGGCAGCCCCTTCACCACCATCACTCATGTCAGACCCTGTGTACGTCTTCTCATTTCCGGGAACCACTGTCAGGAGATTGTGCTGTACGTTCTCATCCCCTACCTCTCATGTCTTCTGCCTTTAAAATCTTGCAGGGAGCCAGGGTCTTCACTAAGTTAGACCTCCGCATTGCGTTCCATCTCGACTGCATCCAGAAGAGAGATGAGTGGAAGACGGCCTTTAACACACCCACGGGACATTTTATGTATTGGTTCTTCCCGTGGTTAGTCATGCCCTGGCTTGTTTCCTGGACCTGATCAAAAGCTTATCCTAGTTGACTTATGATTAATAAGTGTTCTTGTGCCCCCTGAGTTGGATACATCTAAACACCCTCTAATACCCTCTCAAAGCCCCCCTACGGATCACACTTGCTCGTTTGTCAGACTACGGCATGATGCCATCTTCATGAGGCCTCTCCGAGCGCCTTCTAGTAAACTGGCGCCCCAGGTTTATTGGCCCACACCGCATCCCCGCACCACCACGTTGGTATTAATTTGCTCCGTTGCTGGTTACTGTCATGGCTTTCAGAATCCCCCCCCATCCCTTTTGTCGGCGCCCCCCCTTCACAAACATGTCTCAATGGCCCCGGTCCAGGGTCAGTCAACGACGTGTCTCTTCTTCCCTCTCTGTCCTGCTTCCCCGATTCGACTTTCCTTGGGTAGTCAGTTCAATACGTTGAAGAGATTCCGTTAATGCATCCCGGCAGCTTTATTATTTAGTTGGTCACTTCTTATTATCAAACTACACTTAAAGCGAATTTACTGTCTTTGCTAAATCTCTTTAACCTTACACCTACAATTTTTACTTATTACTATTAAGTAATTAACAGACCCCCGTTCGGCCCCCTCCCCCCACCTCGATTTATCCTTTATCTTGTGCATTGTTGTTGCCAAAAACTCTTAACTTTGAGTTAACTTACCCCTCATGTGTCCAAAACTTAAATTTGAGTCACCCCCGGCAAACAATATGGTTATACCGAGTAAACCATTTATGTTGGGTCAACAAAACTTTTACGGTGCCTTCCACCCAAGCCGCCTTATTGTGGAACCAATTTTAATGTTCACAATAAGGATAACACTCTCGCACTATTTACTGTCCCCATACCCCCACAGAAGTTAAAATTTGTCAGTAATTAATAGAAATGCTTTTGAGAATCATTCCCGATTTGTTGATTGTTTACTTAATGGATGTGCTAAGGGAGAATCTTTTTTTGGATAAATCCGAAACTGCATGCCTGTTTTTGCGTATTTTTTTCCTAGGTCACCATCATTGATGCATTGTTACTTAGGGATGCCCTTGCTAAGCCGAAGAATCACTGAACACCCATCACAGCAATTCCCACCACCTACCTTTTTGTCTCTGCTGTCGATGCCCCCAGCCCCCTCTTTCTTACTCTTCTTGACGGGCCCCTTTTTCATGTGGGTTCCGTTGATTGTGGTGCTTAAGTGCTCCCACCCTTCCATATAAAGTTATCCTGAATTCTGTGATACATGCATTTGACTCGTAGAATCACCACCTACCCCCAATCTTATACACCTGGACCTTCGTAAACTCTATGTAACCCCAAGACTTACAAATGATCGTAGGATCTAGAATTTTCAGCATTCTGGAGACTTCAGCATGCAAGGAATGGATTTCACAGACATGAGTCTACATATCACTCTTTCCGTGTCGGCCCCTGTTGAGTGACCAAGATTGTCATGGAGTTACTTAGGCTATAATCTTAAGATGTACACACACTCAACCTGCGCACCCCATGCCAATTCCCCCCCTCTCTAAAAAAAACAAAACAACAATTTTTCTAGCTGTATTGTTTTTTACCAAGGAGTAGGTACTCCTCGAAATACCATTCATAATTTATTTACTACAACCCCTTACTGTCATCACAATATGTCTACACCTCGCATTTAGATAATTTAGATGAGAAGAAATGAAGGTGTTTCATTCCGACCCAAAAATTGTCACTTCACGGATTTTTACCCCTATATGCTGGACTCAATGGACTCCAAAACGGTGAAGGTCATTAAATTGTGAACTTAGCTTTCTCATTGGGGAACATTCACCCCACCACGGGACTGAAATGATACCAAACACCGACTGAATAGGGGTCTTATTCTAGCGAAACAGATGGGCGAGCCCCAGGACCCTCTGGTTTATTGACTTTAACTACCCTTTTGGTGAAACCCGCGTTTGATCTTTAGCCCTATTCGCACGTCCACAAATTGTAATTCACTGTAACTCCCCCGATCCGGCTCTACTTCCGCCTCAGTGAAATCGTGACCTTTTTTGTACCCACTCGTCTAGTAACAGCTTAAAGTATCACATGAAGTCAATGCGTGCATCGCAGACATATGAGCAAGGCGGATGAATTGGTCCCCCTCCCCTCTTGTTGTCCCTGCCTGTTTATTTTAAATGATCCACCATTACGTTTTATGTATTTTGGAAATTATGACACACTCCTTTAAGTTTAGTCTCTTGGTTTTTATGTCTGTGGGTTTACGGTTATGATGTCGTTTATGGTCGTTATCACCCTGTTGTTTAGTTTTGCTTTCATTTCTGTCCCTGCCCTCGTCTTTTGCGGATTACCACACTTCCGATACATGAAACTTGCCTTTTTTCCCTGTGCAGCAACTTGGGTTCCACCTAGTTGCCTTTGTTCACTTACCGCTTTCGTGACAGAATTAACGTCATCACTAGATTCCAATATTAGCAACATGACTCCTTCTATCTTTGACATGGCCCGATTGGACCTTTTATGCGATCAAGTGGGCTATGTGATGAGTATTTATGGCACCACAAGATTCATCTGGCCTACCACCATCTCCCCCCCCATTATGAACACTTTCTGAAACGATCAATGGTCACTTTAATGCATTTACCTGATCCCAAATTGAATTTGGCAAGTTAATACTTGATGTCGGTATGTGTTTCAATTATTTCCCCCTGAGCAGCTCTGCTTTTGGTTTTATTCTTTGTTTTTTTTGCACGTGTTGCATGTGGATTTTATTAGTAGCTCTGGCTTATTAACACTGTGTTCCAAAACTGTTGGGAATTTCGCTCTATGTCCTTGTCCTCTGATTCATGGGCCATTTCACTTTTTCCCACCCCCCTAAAACTTTATCATCACTGTTATTATCCGCCCCCGCCAAATTACATCTAATAGCAACTGTTAATGCTGTTTAATTCTAGCCGACCCCCTTTAGCGCCCCATTCACTAGATTTCAAATGTAACCATATTTATAATATAAATTTATGCTGACAAATTGGGTCCTAAAATGTGCCATTTATAACTAACCTGACAAATATATTTTGATCAAAGTTACATTAGGTCTTATCACAACCTTATTGGCACGTATGATACTGTATGCTAAAAGTCATTCTGTCTGGACCTAGCTTTTCCAATCCTCTTTGGATTGATCCAGAAGTTGATAGTCGAGAACATTCTGTTCAGTGAGGCTATGAAGGTGCCTGCTTGTTCTTTTTTCCTATTCCTATTGATGCAGTAACCTAGCCCCCCCGCCATTAAGAACAAGACAGCACCTTCAGGTCGTCAATATCAATTCTGATTAAGAGTCAAGACCGGGCTTTTTTGTTGAAAAGTCCTTGTACCATATTTAGCCCCAGTTTGTTCAATGACATTTTCAGACAAGCCACTTTTGATTGTCGACAAGTTGTGAAACATGGCACCCCACTTAGCGAGGTATAACATAGATGATTAACACTGTTCCAAGATGCAAACCTCAATATCACATTCCACACCATTTCTTAGGTTGTTTTCCCTAGGGTGGGAACAAATATAATATAAAAACCTGTAAGTGAGTAACATTCATCTCTGTCACCGCCTCATATTCATTTGATCACCTGTTTCTTAATGTTGCCCCACCTGCACTTTAGACTTATTCAATTCTATGTGATTCTTTGCAGACTCAGCCCTATGCACTCCCTTAAGTAACACACTAGAAATTATTCAGATTGCATTTCTCGCCCAAATATACCACACGATTTTGGTGACAATAAAGCGCACAAAACAATTATTTCTTAATACATGAAAAATTCTTACAATCCCAAAGCAAATACTGCCTTACCTTGTATTTTTATGAAAAAACACCCCCCATTACCTATCCTGGAATTCACCGGTCTTTGTTTAATGGACTTCTCTTGGAAGTGTGAATAAAAAACTGTGTGCACATTTCTCCACACACATGTTGTGGGTGGCATTTTATTCATGATGCTAGATTCAGATACTAGATTAGTATGGCATTCGGTTTGGGAGGACAAAACCAGTTGGACTTGTTCACTAAACCATTATTTACATCAAATCTGATTTTCATACAGATATTTAAGCATATGCAGAGTGGAGTTCTGTGAGTTCTTCTGTGAGAGACACTAAGGCATCACCATGAGTTCCAGGTGAGTTGAAATTGATTTCTGCAAGAAGGGTAAATATTATTTACTTGTAATGATAAAACTGAAGGTGATATTTTATAATTTTTTTTAACGATTTCACTGTAAAAACTTAAGAGTGTATTAGTATGTAAATTATTACAAACCAAATCTGATGTCAGTGTATGCATTAAGAACTTGTAATTCATACATGAAATCCGATTTAGATTAAATTAATTTATCCAGTCATTAAAATAAATAGATTTATCTTTGTATTAAATCAAAGCTATTCCATTAAATAGTATTCATTAGCATTGGGATTTTTATCCAACAAATCCAGTATTTTTTGTTTGTTTTACATCATTATTTGTGAGATTTTTTTGGAGTTACTCATTTCAAAATGTTGATTTATAAGGAGCTCATTACAAGGAGTATTTCTAACTCAATTCTTAAGTATTGTTGAATTTAATCAATAACATTCCGTGTTGCCACAATTTTATAGATAGTTTATTTAGTAAATATACAGTAATATGTTCACACAATTTTGTTTTTACTACACTAATTATATATGCTTTTACCATTGGCATCATAACCCTTGATCACTTGGAACCTGCTGTGTCAAAGGGTTCAAATCTTTTCCTGACTGCAAAATCCTCAGTGTTACATAATTAACACCCCAAAGTGTTCATATGTGTCCACGATACAAGGTGACAAAAACACTGCATCGTTGTTAAAATGAATGAGATTATTATCTCAGCTTGCTCATTTTTTAGGCTTACCCAACCTCCTATGAATTACTTAATTATCACATTCACTTTTACAATGTTTCAGTGTTATTTTATCATCCTGCTGTGTGGACACATGTGGACACTGAGGCGTAGTGGTGGAAATTTTGATTCGTTCAGGAGATTGTTCATTTCAGTTCATTCACCAAAATAATATTCAGATTAATTCATTGATTTGTTGGACATTTAGACATTGGAATGTCTTAAGGCAACAAATGTATTTGTTACAAAACTGATTAGGCTTTATTAAAATGTTTGTCTAATCTACTCATTAAATAAAAAAGTAAGTGGTTTAAATCAGTGGTTCTCATGATTTTTTCAAGCCAAGTACCCCTTGACCCCTTTCAATTCACATTTCAATTCAATTTATATAGCGCTTTTCACAATGTGCATTGTTCCAAAGCAGCTTTTACAGGAGAAAATAAGAAAACCACAGAGGTAAAAACAAAGCACAGTGCAATGTTTTATAGAAAAAGACACAGATAATTCTACTAGATTAATATCTGATAAATTAATAAATATGCAGCGCAGTGCTGATACGCCCCGTGAGCCACAGGACAAACAAAGCCGACCTGGGTGGATAGGTGAACCAACACCCTGAACAACATTCTGATACCTTAAAAATTCAGTTCGGAAATGAGAATACAAACAGTTTTCATTATCAATCGAAATGCTAATAATTATTTTTTTACCTGCACCTCTTTGTGTAGTCTAAATTTTCACACCATTGAGCAATTGACCCATTGACAGCCCGCGACTGAAGACACCCCCGGATATCCGGGTTAGTATTTAGGGAGACAAGCGTTCCCCGGGTGCATATAATCTAATCAACACGTATCTGACCTCAAGTGTGGGCCACCTCCATGTCAGGCCTGAGGCAGCTTTCGTGGTACACCCCTGAGAGCAGGAGCCCCTTTTTTCTAAGGATGTGATGCCCAGACCCACCTTGCCTGGTCACGGGTCTCTATTACGGGGCCCTCGTATACACGCATCCACCCGACTTGCACTTCACATACCGGCGTTAACAGTGGCTAAAAAACCTGCCGCCGCCAAGGCTGAGCTTCGCCCCGCCCCCCGCGGCACCTGATATGGGGGCTTATGGTCCGGAGCGTAAATCCGTCAGCACCCCAACCCGCCGTTTATTCGGAACGACCCCCCCCCCCCCCCGTCTAGTTCTGCGCTATTCCCAGCCATCAACGCACCCTCGCTCCCATGATCGTTCCCCAGAATGGCTTTTTCGGCTCCACACGTCTTCTGGGATCTCCTCCACCGTCACGTATGCAGACATTAAGCACTCCCCCTTCCCCCTTTCTGGTGACGATTTTCCGACTACCCTGCCTCCATCGCCACGTCATACGGCAGGGTTGCATTGCTTTTTGGCACTCCTCGATCCCCCTGACGCCCACTTACCTTGCAGCTCCTCCACTTTCGGGGTTCCCGGCTCCGACGCTCAAGGAAAGATACGCCTCGCCCGGACATTGAGAGTCAGACATGGTTTCCTGTGGCTAGTATCCCGCTGAGCATTGGGCTGCACGTTGCCAACTCGCACCCCCACTGCTCCTACTCATCACCACACCGCCCTCAGCGTCCCCCCCCCCCTGGACTTACCAGTGGTACCTCCGGTGTCTTGAGCGAGCCAATCAAGCTTGCGCCCACAACCACCCCTTCCCCCCGGCCTTCCCCCCCCCCCCCCATTTTTTCCACGGCACCACATGTGACCCATTTCCGAGGATACTATCCGACCATTTACCCCCCTTACTTCCCTCACATGCGCTTGCGGCACAGCCCTACCGGTCATTTCCCCCAGGCGCCCCTCTGTAGATACGGCCCCAGCGTTGGCAACTGTGCAGTCGCGGCTCCCTTCCCGCACCCCCTCCTGTCTGACCGAAGACGGCGGCCACAACTTCGATTGTAGGTCAACTAGTTTAATTCTTGCCATTCCATAGAGTTTTGTAGGACTTCGGCATCGCTGGTGTGAAAGGCTCCCCTACACCTGCCGTGTGCCGGTCAAGCTCCTGCCTCTATCTCCATCAGATTTCATGTCGCACATCCGCGGCTATAACCCCCAGGCCCAAGCGCCCCCCGTTCCTTGACCCAAGAGGCTTCCCCCCCCCACCGATGCCGGTAAGACTGACACAGGTTGGACTGCCCTTTCCCAGGCACACTCCCCGCACCACCCCACCCACGACCTTAACCTATGGCGGAATAAGGTGGATCGCCCGCGGACTCGGCCGTTCAGTAGATATCCACTACTTGTTTTTTTCCCTTTATCGCGTACCAACGGAGACTTGGCACCTTCTAGCTTAATTTTTTTCTCCCCTTTTTCATGGCTCAGATGCGTGCCGCGGTACCGTCACGGGCCCCATTTTAAAGATTTTCCGGGAACAAATCACCGAATCACCCGTGCCGTGCGCCGCTCGTGCCCCTTTCCGAGTGACAAGTCGTGGACTTGTCACAACAGTTCTCGGCAGTGAAGAAGAAGCAGAGCCCCCCCGCCATACAGCCCCAACCACCTTCCTCCACGTTACCACGCGTTACCCCCCCTTGGCCGCGGACCTTACAGGCAGTCGACGATTACATATGCGGCATCTGCCTCCCAATATTTACGCCATGGCCCACCCGGGTACCCCCCTTATACCCCGACACCCCAGACTCCCCCCCTTCCCGGCTCCCAACTGGTGCCCCCCCCCTTTTACTATATACCCAGCTGCAGGTCCCCTCACGGCAACACCAGAACCCCGCCCGTTGTATCGGATGAGTCCCCCCCTCGTACCACCTCCCCCCCTTTTCGCGTCCATGTCCCCGCTCCCCACAGTAGTCGTTCGAACGATTGCTGTCGAAAACGCCTCCCCCTCGTACACACTCCCCACCAGCCGGACGAACGGCGCGTTCCCCCGACGCCCGCCGTCCTTAAAATTTCTATCTAGAGACTCTGGCTTTATCTTGGCACCCCCCACTCTTCGATCTGTGGTGTACCCAAATAGGGAACTATTGTCGCTCCTTTGGAACCCTACGATCGCCGCCCCACTGGCGATTCCCCCTAAACCGGTCCACAGTACGTTAATGAGCATAGCCTTTTTTCCCACGCGATAGAGCATCCTGCTTATTCGCGCATATGG
>VCII01000720.1:0-64243 GCA_006030095.1 Triplophysa siluroides
CTGTATATGAGGATATCTTGATGTTCTGCTATATATATGATGTTGAACAGCAATGATCGGCTCTCTAGTGGACAAACACTGACTTGAAAGGCATGAACTTTACAATTTAATTGAAAGGGAAATCCACATTATTATACGATAAAAAGTTTGTGTTGTAATTTAGCATTGAATTTATTAACATTTCTTTTATCTGCAAATAATCCTAACAAACTCTGAGAATCGCTTGAGACTTCTTATATGTTTGTGGCTTATTATAATACAGTTTTAAAACAGGGGCTTTTCCTCACTTTAGCTTTAAAATGTACAAACATATTTGAAATGTACAAGTGTTCGTAACACATCCTGGAAAATGTTGCTCTTGGTTTTGTTTTTAAATCAGTCTGTGAGTCAGCGAGAGACCAGATGTGGTCTGATGTCTTGAGATCGAAAAGAAACGTGGTTTTGTCTAATAGATGGACAAACAGGTTGTGTGTGTGTGGGTGTGTGGGGGGTGAAGGGTTCTTCCTGTCCTCTTAACATGAACCATGAACACTGACTTTTAGATTACAAGCCATGTGTCTAAATGTCAAATAAAAGCTGACCAAAGTGTCTTTTATTCATGTTTGCTTTTAGATCCTTTTACATTATAATATAAAAAGCGTATCAAAACATTTATTTACCATGATAATGAAATACCTCCATGCAATTAAATTGTGAAGTTAGCAACTAATCTATAAAAGATTTGTGTGTTATAAAAACGGTCTTTGGAAGTGAGCATTGCTGCGGAAGGGTGCGAATCGAGACTTTAAGACGGGTCGATCTGTTCGGTCTCCCGTATCTCATCTCGTGCATTTCCGTGACTGTTCGAGCCCTGATCGGTACCCGAGGTTCATTAAACATTAGCTTTAACAACATGCTTGTCTTGTCTTTCTGTAATATGTAATTAAAATTACGATGTAAATAAAAGGTTCTGGGGTCAAACACTTTTTTTTTTATCCTAAACTACAGTTAGCTTGAGCAAATAGTCTTTCTGAATCGAGTTGGACTGGTCTACTCTATTAAACATTTAAAGCTGCAGTTTTTTTTTTTGCATTGTAGTTTAGTTTATTTGGTGATTGTGCCATATCTGAAATAAAAACTACAACACACATCAATAAACAAAGAAACATTAATAAATGTGTAATGTTGTTTTATAATGTCATTCATCAGATGTTGTTGGTGATGTGTGGGATTTCTCTTCTCTTCATCTCGTCTGGATCTGATGTCATAACTCAGAACAATCACAGCAGCCACAGCGGCCACGCCTATCACAGCGGTGACGACCAATCGCATCAAAGCTTCAACAGTACCACAACCGTGAGTGACGTCTGAGGAAAAGAAACCGCATTAAAAAACAGAATTCAGGATTAATGCATAACTTAGTATAACTGAGACAAGACACTGACCTGAACACGGCCGACAGATCAGCGAGACAGAAAGGTTTGGTCTGGTTGCTGATGGGATTGTTGACCACACATCTGTATGCGTTTGTATCCTGATATTCCACCTCCAGAGGAAGAGAGATGCTCTTCTGTTCAGACACACATTGATGCTGGAGTGTGTGTGGCTTCCATTATACCAGGAGAGCGTTATGTGTCTCACATTCATCACTGAACACAACAACACACATTTTGAGCTTGAACAGTGAGACACGTCGCTGGTAATGACAGGAGTGGCAGAGGAGCTGAAAAACAAAAGAGCAATTGTTGAGTGCATATAGTCCTGCATATAGTTAACATTAAACTAATTTAACAAAGTCAAAATGTCCAACTCACCATAGCTGTAAGACTGAATCTCTTGACTTTCTGTTTATTTCCAGTAAAAATATTGAGTTTATAAAGTCCAGAGTGTTGAGATGTGACGTGTGTGATGGTGAGATCTCCAGTCTGATTGTTCATCTTCAGTCTGTCTCTGAATATCTCAGTCTCATCATATGTGGGATTAATATCGACTGATCTCTTGATTCTGGCGATGCGGATGTTTTCAAACCTCCACTCGATCTCAAGATCTGTCTGTATGTGAGTGAGATCAGTGTGTAGAGTAACAGAATGTCCCTCCATCACTGATATCTTCACTTCCTCTGTATCACCAAACACACCTGGAGACAGATTTGCAGATTTGGGTTAGTGCTGGAATATTGTAAACTTAATTGATGTTAAAAAACCTCTAACTTAACTTAGCACTGTATGTGGTAGGCTTTATGAAGCCAGTTTTATTGATTGCACTTTTGCTTTTTGTTGTACTTGCGTTGTCCGAATTGCTTCAATTGTTTACCCCATCTGTAAGTCGCTTTGGATAAAAGCGTCTGCTAAATGACTAAATGTAAATGTAAATGTAAAAACAATGAATAGGTCTGTAAATTAAAAGCAAAGCTGTAGTTTAACATAAAATGAAAAGTAATAAAGGAATAAAATATTAAAGCTAATCCTAAAAGAGCAGCAAACGCGCAAAGTTAAAACATAGGTATATATATATGTTGACGCAGGTCACGTGTTGCCAGATCAAATTGTCATACCATTACTAGATAAACATATCAAAAGTGACGTCAGAAAATGAATAATAAACACACGTGTTCTGTACACTTACCCAGAAGACAAAAGCGCATCAGAATAAGCGCGTGAATCATGTTCAACCGTAAAAATCAATCCAAACTGCAGGCTGGAGGAAAAAATGTCGTTTAATCGCGTTTCATCGTCTTCATGAAATCAAACGAGGTTTCGACTCGGAGAAGGTAAAGTCAGAAGTGTCAGCGCGCTTCCGTGACGGAGTGCGCGCCCGCGAACGCGCCCTGCGCTCCGACCATACACTAGAACATCGCCTTAACTGTTTACTCAATATAGTCGTATTGAGTAAATTTCTCTTGTATAAGCAAATGATCATGTAATAAAAAAGTCATGTAACAAACAAAACAGCTGCATAGACTGTAAAACAACTTTTTCTGCACAGACCGAGACATTGTTAAAAAGCGGATGTGTGAAGTATTGTAACCTCAAATAACAGCTGGTGGATTCACTGCGTAATTTGACAGTAAATCTGACTTGAACAGACAGTACGGCAATAAATCTCCTATTAACCCACAGCACACACGCAATAAATCACATTCACAGGAGTTTGTCCGCACAAGACAACAGATCACATTCATGTCGGTCACTGAAGTACAACACCGGCCTGAATTAACTCAGACCACAGCAGTTTCATTTCAGGTCGCAACTGAGCTGGCACACACTCACACACACGCAATGAAGTCACAGATGTCATTCTGCATCAGGAGAAAGACACACCGGTATATGAACATCAGACACCGTATAAAACAACCGACAGTGCATTCAATACATTTCATCAGTGTGTGTGTTATTTGGGAATCAAGTTTGCTTTTATCACACTTTATTTTCAAACTATATCAATAGATAAAGATGAATCGAATGGGTTATTTTAAAATAACATCTGTTTTTCTGATATAGACTATGAAGCTTGCTTTTAATTTGATGGTCACAGATCCTGAAACACAAAGTCTCTCTATTCTTTTCAAACACGTCACAAATCATCGAAGGCATTGCATGCGTTTATCTGTCAGCATTAGTGGTGTACAGAGTTCACCGAGATCACACTTGGATGTTTTTTTCACACATTAATTCTGTGGTTGTGTTGCTCGGCTCTCATTCCACACTAAACGAGCTTTATCTTTGTCTCTTCGAGTTCCAGTAGTGGGCCACTTCATGTACAGAATAAAATGAAACACGCTGCACTTTACGATGATAATGTTATGGTTTGAAGTATTAAGATAATGAAGAACTGCATTTGTTCATTTAAATAAAAGTTTGAGTTGCAAACTGACCAGCCAGCCTGCACGAATCACATTCACAGTGTCAGAAGGAAATAACTCTGTTATAATTCGTTTCCATTCGTAAGAGAATAATATTTCACCTTGATTTAATAGAATCGCTATAAATGGATGCTGTCATCACATCTATTGCAGTTTCATCATCTCACCACTAGAGAGCACAATCCCACCGCGCTCAGACACAGCTGTGCATCTATGAGTCACAAACATCACAGCCGTGATGTATATGGACTTGTCTCAGCTATAATATTGTTTTAAAGATTCTTTTCAGTCTTTTATTACCTCGTGCCTTATTTTTGGTTCATTTTAGGACACTTTAAAAAGAGTGTGGCATACGCAGCATCATTTGCAGAGATCATGACGAGGACGCAACAGCGAGCGCATCAGTACCACTGATCTCAGACAGTCCGAGTGCGCATCAACACGAGGAAACTCCAAATACTCTTCTGTTCTACATTAATCCTGGCCAGTGAGTGACATTTATTTGATTGCTTTATCACATTCGGGTTCACTTCAACAAATGCGCAGTTCATTCATGACCTGCGCATTTGTTGTAATCCTTCAGTTTTCTCATTTTTGTATTATTTACCCGGTTTGTGGGTTCCTAAAAGCACTTCAGACATCATGTTTGGCCGTTTATGTGTATAGTTTGAGGATGTGGGTTTTGGCTGTAGCCCAATAGAGGCCGCTGCGCGCTCGAATACAGGAAGATGTTGCGCATCACATTTCTTAACAGGAAGCAGGGTTAAACCCTGAACTCAATCCTTGCTTAAGTTTAAATCAACCTCCAGAAAGTTACCCAGAGTTAATACTGATTTGCATTAGAGGATGATGGTCCTTAAACAATACCCCCTTATCCAAGTTTAGCCTCTATTGTTAAAAACTGTGTGTTGTTCAGGTGTGTGGTGATGAAGTGAAGATGCTGATGCTGATGGAGGGACATTCTGTCACTCTACACACTGATCTTACTGACACAGAGACATGTGTTACTGTGGACGTTTAATAGTGAAACAAATGAGATGTCAATAGCTTCCAATGAGAAGATCATCAGAGACAGACTGAAGGCGAATGATCAGACGGGAGATCTCAACATCAAAAGCATCAAGACCTCAGACTCTGGAGTTTATCAGGTGCAGATCAGAGTCTCTGTCATCAGTAAGTCATGTTTTCTTATCTGTATCCAGTGTAGTTTATATGAAAGAATGTAAATCTGATGATCATGTTTAGTTTTT
This sequence comes from Triplophysa siluroides, assembly GCA_006030095.1. NCBI lineage: Eukaryota > Metazoa > Chordata > Actinopteri > Cypriniformes > Nemacheilidae > Triplophysa > Triplophysa siluroides. The sequence goes on from VCII01000720.1 coordinate 5,092, forward strand.
GTTTCAATATTGTACAACTTTGTGTTTATTAAGATTTGAGATTAGTGTGACATGTAAAATGAAAAATGTCAAAAAACAGAATTACAAAATTATACGCATTTTAAATTCCGTAAAACCATAAAATTACAGAATAAAACGACACATTTACAAGAAAAAGGGGTAAAACTATTTAATATAGCATTTTATTTCACAAAGGGGGGAATTATTTTACGGTATATTTCTGTTTTTCCAGTTCCAGTTTTTTTAATGATTTTTTCTACAGTGTGGAAATATTATACGGTCAGTCGGTTTTCTTTACAACAGTGTTTGTGTTGTTCAGGTGTGTTTGGTGATGAAGTGAAGTCAGTGTCAGTGATGGAGGGACATTCTGTTACTCTTCACACTGATCTCACTGATATACATATTTTTTGGCGAGATACTGTGGACATTTAATGATGAAACTAAAATGATAGCAAAGATCAACAAAGAAACAAATGAGATGTCAATACCTGGAAATGAGATCTTCACAGACAGACTGAAGGTGAATAATCGGACGGGAGTACATATATGTACATATATATATTATAAATAAAGTATGGTAAATACTGCTCAAATGTACCAAGAATAACTTTAAAAAACACTTTATACCATACACTGTTTTTCACGTATAATGCAAAAAAATCCTATCAGTGTGTACATTTTTTTTCCAGATTTTTCATGTATTTTTTAAAATGCCTGACAAAACATAAAAGTTACAAGGTAAAAAACAGGTAAAACACGTAATTTTACAGGGGATTTTTTATTTTTACGGTTTATTTCTGACGGAAAATGTCTTACATTTTTATGGGATTTTTTTTACAGTGTACCATAAAAATAACCTGTACTACAATTTAATATTATTCAGGCTATAAATCTCAATGTGAAAACCATGTAGCCTACCTAAATTGAATTAACATAGAAGTGAATTCTTATTGCAGTCTTGTAGTCTGAGCAAGAAAGAGAGAAAGAGTCTTTTTACGTCTGTTAGCAGTTTAATGGTGGCTTCAGTACTGGGCTGGGTTTCCCGAAACCTTCGTATCACTACGTTGTTCTTAAACCTGACTTATGGTTCTGCGTTGGACCTACGCTGTAACCTAGTCTACGCCGTAGGCTACATGTCGGTTTTCATTTATACTTCTGCTTCGTTGTCCACGTCGACAGGCAATGACCACTAGATTGAGAAGCATTAGCAGTGATAGCGGCAAGTAAACAGTCACTTTTGTTGCAGCTTGAGAATGTAAATACAGAAGAACAAATCATTTACTTAGATAATTCATTTGGAAATGCGCTTTAAGAATATATACTTATAGAATATAACGTGGAAATCCACAGCAGGAGTTTGATATTACACAGGACATATTGCGTCAATGTCAGTGGTGAGTGAGTGACTGACTTGTGTATTCATTCAGCAGACGTCTCCGAGACGTATCGCAGATGAGCAAACTATGTACAGACATCAAATAGACATATGCCAGATGTTTGTGTGCTATCAGGGTAATGTTATTCGTGCAAAAAACATGATTTCAACTATGCTATATTTTTTTCCCGCCGCGACCAACTTTACATGTTTGACTTTATATGGTGATGTGCTTTCGAGTAGCTCTGGCGGTACATTAATATCATAAACTGTCCTCCCAGCGTAGTATGAAGGACTTTGTTGGACTTTAAAACTCTCACAATCATTTAAATCACCATGTAATCTCAAACCTTATGGAAATGAACCATGGTTTTACCACAGTTAAAAAACATGGATTCTGTAGTGAAACAAAAATGACCCTTGTTTAAGAAAGTTTTAAGAATATATAAAATACAATACAATATATCTTACAACTTTTAAATAGTTTAGTTATCTGTCAGCCTCATTACATCAAGTACAACACTTAATCTTTATAACACAATTTGAATATGGCATGAACAATCTTAACAGATCAGCATCTATGGAAATGTATATTTTTTCCAGTAAATTATAGGATATATGTGAAATTGTTTTCCCCAATTTTCTTTTCAATGTGTTGTCTTTTTCTGTAATTTTATAGTTTTTGACCGTATTTTCAAAAATAAGTTTTAAAGAAAAGAAAACTTGTTAAAAAACTGAAATTTTCTTGCAAACGGGCTGTCAGAAATAATCTGTAAAATAACGTTTTTTCCCAGTAAAATGACATTCCCCCATTTTTGTGCAAATTGTGTTTACTGTAATTTTACGGTTTTGACCATATTCAAAAATACATCAAATCTTTAAAACAGTAAAATTACTTTTTACATTTTACGTGAAAAAGCTGTAAAAATAACAGTAAACATTACAGTGCATGGAAGTTACAATTCAAATCCTTAAAGGTATTTTAATACTTTGGTTTAGTAACTGTGTTTCTGGAATGACAGATGACGTTTCTTATCTTTGTGTCGACACAGTTACACCGGAGCCAGTGTCAGTGATGACAGGAGATCCCGTCACACTTCACACTGAAATAGAAACACTGACAGATGATGTGATCGAGTGGAAGTTTAAAGACACCGGCCTAGTTCAGTTAATATAGTGATCAGTAATGAGAGATTCAGAGACAGACTGATGCTGAATGATCTCTCACCATCACAAACATCACATCTGAAGATTCTGGAGTTTATGATGTAAACATCACTGGCAGCAAACGCATCCATCGCAAGAGATTCAGTGTCACCGGTGAGTACTTCCATATTAAATATCCGTGTCAAACACATTTGATTTTTCCATGATCAACATCTCTCAGCTGAATTAATACAGTAGAAACTCTTGCAGGAATGATACTGTATTTGCACTGCAGAACATCACATGATGTTTATTATTCTCTTGTGAATGAAGATCAGCGTTAGTGATATTTAGACAGCGTGTCATTCTGTCAAATGTGACTCTCACGTCTGTCTTTAGCCGTGACAGAACCAGAACCCCTCTCACAGAACACGATGACGACTGCTCCAGTATTACCAGTGATCCTGCCGCCGCTGATGCTGGTGCCGCTGCTGGTTTTATTCATAATGCACAAGTGCCGCAGGAAACGTAAGTACTTATATGTACCGTTTTTGTTAAAGAAGAGCATTTACATTTTAGTGTGTAGCAAAACAATATGCATGTACTGGGACATATTAACAGGAAGAGGAAGTGGCCGTTGTTGCCTAGACAACATTGTGACCATTAACTGTCACACACATCAAAATACAGCTCTTCTTTCCATTAAGGTATCTATTCATTCATATATATGTTTACTCTATAGTTATATTTATTAATAAAGTGAGGCATCAGTTATATAATTTATAAATGCAGTGGAGCGTCAATAATCTCTCGCCGTGTGTTGTGGGTAATATCAGCCATTAGAGTGAGCATCATAGACCAGATCATAGTATTTAGGACGGATCGGAACGCAGCATCAGTCTAACAAAATCACTTTTTTACAGATGTATTTTACCTTGAAATAGCTCCTGTATAATAACTGGTTAACGGTCTGAAAATGTTCAACAGATTTTGTGGTCAACACATTAATGTTTTTACAAAAATAAAATCTAAAAGGTTTAGGTTCAGTCTCGATGTTTGACTTCAGTTTCATCCCAAGAACATAAAAAAACCTGACCACTTTAACATCAAGATCAGTCCAGTAACAAAGTGCAACAATTATAATATATATACACTATCATTTTCATATTATTATTATTATTTATAGACGTGTACATGAGGACATGGAAACATATACATTTGCTTATTGACAAATTCCTTTAAAAATGCTAAAATAGTTTCTGTTGTGTTGATTTATATTGCACTCATAAAGTTTGTGTCATGTTTCACTTTTTTGTTTGTGTAGCCACGGTGAGACAATCCATGTGAGATCACATGATCTAATAACCCCTGTGATTCTGTCTGTGTTTTCTCACAGAGACACGTAAAGAAGAGGAGAAAGAGACAGACGCATATTTCTAAAGATGGAGACCTCTTAATTCAACCGCTTCTGAATACAGATTATGACAAAAGTTTGTGAAACTTTTTGCCATTGTAATGGTGTAATGTACTGTTTAACATTTGTTTTATTTTTGTATATTGCTTAACATTTTGTACAAGATGGATGTTTTGTCTTACACTTGACTACTGAAAGAACAGGGTTTTATTTATGTTTAATGTAAGGTGAGGTCTTATATATATATATATATATATATATATAATTTAATTCGTCATATATCCATTCTACATATAGATGATAGAAGAGATGTAACTCATAAACAGTGTGAATGTGTTCTGATGTTCTTCTGTCTGTATGATCTTACTGACCTCAATCACTGTTTGAACTCACTTTGTGTCTCTGTATGTCGCCCTCTTCTGGTGGTGTTTGGGAAGTACAACTACACTGATGGGGTAACTGATGACAGCTGAGACAATTATTCCAGACAGGTGATACAGATTATAAGAGACTGTTGATATGCTTCAGTTTGTGGCGGTGGGAAAAGAAAAGGGGAGAAATGTTGAAAGAGAGAAAAGAGAAAAGAGAAAAGAGAAAAGTAAAAGTAAAAAGTAAAAAGTAAAAAGTAAAAAGTAAAAAGTAAAAGAAATGAGTGAAAGTGTGTGTTTTGAGTGCTGCAAAGAAAATAATCCTGAAGTGTGGAGGAGGTTTTACATGAAACGGTTGAGAAAGTTGTATGTTGAAGGAACAGGTCGTGCCGTTTACAAAAAAGAGACAATTCTTGTCTTGAACGTCATATGTTTGCCATTACTTGCCCAATGTGCCATAAGGATGAAGAGCGAGGAATGGGATTTAAAAAGGTCTAGAGTTTATATATGGAGACTAGATGGAGAGAATCAACACACTATACATGTGATTTTATGTTATTCTTCATTATAACTATCCTAAGACATCCCTGACAGCACACTACATCTGGTAGATGTCTATTTGAAGTCTGCATTTACATCTGCAATACATAGTTTGCTCATCTGCAATAGGCCTATGTCTCGGAGACGTGTGCTGTGAAGGATATTACTGTTGTTATTACATATTTTATTTTCTGGCAACGATGCATTAGAGTATAACCATATCCCTCATATTATGAAGTATTTAAAAGCTGTTTGCAATACTAAATGTGCTTTCAATAGGAGATGTGGGATAGAGGGGCATCTTTAGCTGCAGTTGTTTAGGGGGTGGGGGAAGGTATGTGGAATGTATGTTGTTTTCTCAGGAGTGTTTTGCAGGAACCAGATAAGGCAGAAGTTGGTGATTGGTGGAAACAAGGGGGATCCCGGCCCCCCAGCAGAAGAGAGATCGGCGTGAAATAAGAATAAATGCTGTGAACGTGGGCTGTGGGGTTGTTGTTCCTTGGAAGGACAGAGGAGTGTGTCCAGCAACCCAGCGCGCTGTTTTTGTTTAATCAAATTAATAAACTTCAATACTTATTAGAGATTGCCTACCTTCAATTTTTGAACATGCAGGACACGTAAAAGTCCAACAGCTGTCAGATGTCAATGATGTGTAAGATGTTTATGAATTAGAATGGACGTAAAACTGCTGTTTCTAGATGTTTTCCAGATCTTTAGACGTATTACAGACGAACGTGTGCTAGCTGGATGCTACACCTCCACCTGGTTACTCTGTAGCATCACGTGACTAGAATGTTATAATACACATCATTCAAGACGGCAAGAATAATATTCGTGTATAATATAAAGAAATCACTGATTATTTCAGTACATGATGGGGCATTGGGGGTTTAGTTCACTCAATGATTCCCAGATGTTTACATTCTTTGGGTTTGTTTGTTTGTGGTTTCTGTTACACAACAAATAATAACAATAAATAAGTTCATTTATGAACACATGACATTATCGACTAATACACAGGCATTTTAATGCAACTGATAAGGAATAGGTCAAAGTGAAATACACACGAGTGGCCGCTAGGCGGAGCCGTCGCTCCAGCAATAGCTTACACACGAGTCACCACGTTAAATCAAATGAAACATTATATATAACATATCATTGTTTAAAGACTAGTATAATATTCTAACAACAAATATATACAACAGGAATCAATAATATTCCACCAAAGTGGGTCAAATAAATTAACAGTCAAATAAATGAAGTGGGCCTGTAGACTATAGGCCCATGTTCATCACTATTCTTATGAGTTTGTCCACAGAAGACAACACATCACATTCATGTGACTTCAACCTTGACCTGAATAGACTCAGACCACAGCACATGGAGGCGTCGTCGCAACACAAAGAATCAAGTGTCCATCCGTTGGACCATCAAAACCCGTTCAAAAGGCCCATTGAAGTGGCCAGTTGAGCAGTTGGGTTTGGAATGACCCTTTAGTGTGGCGGCCATGATTGTGTTCACTCTCAAGTGCCCTTTGGAGGATGATATATCCCATCACTGATAGCACACATACATCTGGGAGACGTCTATGATGTCTGTGTTTACGTTTGCAAGACATCTTTGTTTTCATTGTTTGTTTATCTGCAACACATCCCTGAGACGTCTGCTGTCAGATGTTATATAGCTAACTAGAAGATGTTTATGTATTATATAGATTGGATGTAAAACTGCCTTTTCTAAGAAGTTTATCAATCATACAATATATAAGTTCTATCATTTTACTCTAATGGACATCTTGTGAGTGACTCATAACAGAATGTATGTAGTGCAGAAATAAAACCAGGCCATGAGATGTCGGCAGGAAAACACGCCCTTTAGACACAGTAAACACTTCAGCCTCACACATCATAGTTCAGTGTTTTTTCAGTTCTTCTTTCTTTCACTATTTTAACTGTAGCTCACATCTTGATGTTTTTTCACACATTCATTCTGTGTTTGTGTTGCTCGGGTCTCACTTCTCATTTCACACTAAATGAACTTTGTCGCTTTGAGTTCCAGTCAATCTCATGTACAAATGTTCAACAATGTCTATTTAAGAAGTCGCTGTGAATGTTATTAACATCTATATAAGTTGTGTTTCCATTTTCCACTGCTCGTCTATAAACAACATCTACAGTGATAAAATCCCTGATCACCACACAAACCTGCAGTCACAAACACAATTATACAGATTCATAATCCCGGTGGCAGAATGACATTTTCTAGAAAAATGTGTTTCTATTCAAAAATCCATAATATTTCACCTCAATATAATCACATTGTAGTGTATTTGCAATATGAAATTGTGTGATTAATGTGTATTTGAATGGTTGATGTAATTGGTTTCATTGGCTGTATTTAAGTCATGTGATGTGCTGCACACCGGTGTTGGTCAGGTATGGGATTTCTGAACCTGCGTGTTAATGGCATCTGTGCCTTGTCTGTCTACACAACACACATCTACTGCAGTTTCCTCATCTCACCACTAGAGGTCAGAAACACACCGCGCTCAGATTCATCTGCGCTTCTGTTATGGGCAACAAACATCAGAACTCTACCGTAAACACTTTACTGATCCTTAAATATTTTGAACCACACGATGAGCTCTTTTCTCTGTCTGGGTTTGAAGTTTGACCCTTTGACCCTCACAATAAATATGAACAAAACTCACTTAGATCAAAATATAAATGAAAAATAATAAACATGAATGTTGCTATGATATTTAAAAATGTTACTGAAACATGTTTCATCCTCCACTAAGACCATTTGAAAGAAAGAGAAGCACAAGAAAGAAAGAAGGAAAGAAAGAAAGAAAGAGCGAAAGAAAGAAAGGAAGAGAAGCGAAAGAAAGAAAGAAAGAAAGAAAGAGCGAAAGAACGAGCGAAAGAAAGAAAGAAAGAAAAAAGAAAGAAAGAAAGAAAAAAGAGAACAAGAAGAAAGAGTGAAGATGCGAAAGAAAGAGCTGAAAGAAAGAGCGAAAAAGAAGAAGAAAGCGAAAGAAAGATAAACCTCCAAACACTACCAAGATGAAAGAAAGAGAAACGCAGCCAAACACAACAAGATGTACAGCGGACCAGCCCACGCAGGAGGACCACCAGGCGTCAACACCTGTAGAGCGCATGCGCGGCGCGCTTCCTGAGACGCCCGAAACTGCATGAAACAGACAGAACAGACAGAACAGAGTTACAGTGCAGCACGTGTCTTCTGTCAGATCCAAAGCGCCTTTGGGCATAAATCATGAACATTATGTTCTCTCTCTCTCTCACTGACGGACATGTTTACACACCACATGTTCACAGACTGTGTGCCGCACACATTTACATTACTGTTCCAATCGACACCCGTTAATAAACTTCTGTGCTCATGTATTTAGTGGAGGGTACAGTGAGCACATGTCTTAAAATAATCACATTAGCGCCATTTTATGGCTCTTTTTGTTCTCTGGTTCATTTTTAAATGACGTGGTGCGCAGCATCCTTCGCAGAGATCACGTGACATGGTCTGACGGGTACAGTGCGTCTGTATCACTGATCTCAGACCGTCTGAAAGCCCATCAGAGAAACATCACCATGAAGAAACTCTTAATACTCTTCTGTTCTTTGCTTCTGAACGGTGAGTAACATTTATTGTATTGATTTAATAGAAACGATTTCACTTTAAGTCGGAAAAGGAAACTGCGCATTTGTTGTTGGTTAATCCTAAAGTTTTCTCATGGATTTGAATATAAACTAATAATATTGTTTGTATGCTGTAGAAACACATCTTGGGTAAAATGTGTAACATGATTGTGTTCATAAAAACACTTCATACACATGTTTAGTCGTTGTGGTGTATAAGTCAGGATGTGGGTTTTGGCAGTGGACCAGTAAGGGCGCGTAACGGTTTTCTGAGAATACATCAGGAAGATGTTGCGCATCTCATTTATTCTGTGAACACAAATGTATTGATCAAATGTATTTAACATCATAACAATAATGATGAATAATATGGATGTAATGTGATTGTGTTTAAGAGTGCATGACTGTGACGTAGGTTTTGGGGGTTTATCTCAGTGGGGCTTGTGGTTTTGGGTGCGGTTCCTCAAACACACGACGAGTCCTCATTTGATCTTAGATATTGATGAAATAACTTTACAGCAATATAAACACATGTATATCAATAACTTTTAAACGGGGTTTGTTCTTTCTGCCCGTGCACGATGAATGTTATTCTTGTTCATTTTATATTCAGCACTTTCGGTTTCGTTCTTCACCGGATAACAGAAAAAACACATTTCCAGTAAAACACTCGTCAGGCACTGCAGCTCCAGTCAGTTTAAATGACATTCAACATTTACAGAATCTAATATGTTGCATTTTACACTAAAACATGAAAGATCAACAAACAATTTCACACTTTCCTGAATGTAATCAAGTTATTAAAATAAATATATAATCAGATCTCCTTCAGAGGTTTTTTTGTATATATTTCCACTGTCCATGGTGATCATTTGAAGGGAAAATAATATTAGACATCATTTCAGATTTAAATTTTTTTTTTTTTTCTACTTAATTTAAACACAGATTTTGACCTTCAAAATCAACTTAGATAATTGAAAAGTAATTAAATTACAGTAATTTATTACTTACAAGGAATAACATAAAGAAATAAAAAAAAATCTAATTTCCATCAAAGTAAAAAAAAAGTGAGAACATTATTGAGAACACTTCCAAAAACAAGTGATTTTGCGAACGCTAGGGATGGATATAACACACAGGCTATATGAGTCACATTTGGTTGAGTTGTCACTAAAAAGAAGTGAAACAGATTTAGGCCGACATTCACTTTCTTAAGCGTGTCACGGTTCTCTGTTAAAGGAAATCTGCTGACTGTGTGTTTGCTATCTGTGTCATTTACATTTGGCAGACGTGTGATATTACTGTTACATTTAATTGTTTAATGCCCATAATAAAGAGAGTTTATTAACATTCCTGCTAGAATACTGCAGTGGATACACATGAGATGAAATAGGAAATGAAATGAGGCATACGTCATTTGTACTGACCAATCAGAAGATCCCAGTGTGTGACATTTACAAAACCTCCGTCATGTACTTTGTTTGTTTCATCTTTGCCAGTTTGAGTTTAACTTGAGAGAATAATGACTAACTGCTGTATTTTCAATATTACTAGTCAGTCTGCAAATATACAAATAATGGCACAGTTTATTATTCTACAGTATAACACTGAACTGTGAACACAAAACTACACATTTGTTTAAAATGTTAAACACCGTGAACATCACTGTGATCCAGTGTCCAGTGAAATGACACATGAGAGACTGAACTACACACAGACGTCACATCCACAGACCGCTGACTGAACGTCTGATGATGTCACACACTTAACTGGAAGCACTTCAGCAGATTTGAAGTCGTCCTCTGATTGGTTGAATTCTGTAATGTCTTTTACTGTTTAACCGCTTCATCTGTGGGTCATGTGACCTCTTGGGCGGTCTTTGGCCATTGAAAGCGGCCGTTGTTGCCAGACCTTCAGTATGAAGACTAGAACTACAGTCACATGAGCTGCTTGTGTAAATACAGCCTTACTGTAGACAGCTGAATAAATAACTGTATTTATTATCTGAGAACACTGTAATATCAACACAATGATCAAGCTGAACACAGCTCACACATTCATCACACATTTAACAACACAGTGTTGTACAAGATTATATTTGATTAAATAACAGTTTGTGTTTGTGTTCCTCAGGTGTGTTTGGTGATACAGATGAAGTTAAAGTGTCAGTGAAAGAGGGAGATTCTGTCACACTAAAGATCAAACCTGAGGATATAAACGGAGCTACTGACCTGGTTTGGTGGTTGAAAGATAAAAATATAGCAAAGATTGATTTAGAGGTGAAAGATAAAGCACCAGTATACCCTGATGAGAGATTCAGAGACAGACTGAATCTGGAGCGTCAGACTGGATCTCTCACCATCACAAACATCAGATCTGAACACTCTGGAGAATATAAACTGGAGATCAGAGGCAGCGGAGGAATCAAACACAAGACATTCAGAGTTTCTGTCAGTGGTGAGTAACTCAAGTGTTTTAATGTCGTCATGATCTGCATTCAGTGTAATAAAACAGTTTATATGTTCTGGAATGATCAAGATTCATTGTTATGAACAATCATTTAGATGTTTTATGTGTTAAAAGATGTAAAATTCATCTTTTATTTGATAAGACACAGTATACTGGTGTATATATATTAGTCAACATCAGAACATATAAACAAACTAACACCAGCAGCAGCATCATTGTGTTTTTAACAGTGATCAGTGAATGAAATAACTGTAAATAAAGTTTCATTTCAGTGTTTAATCTTCAGTGTGTTTATATACAGAGTTCAAGAATAATGTTTCTCTTCCTCTCTTTATATCCACAACACCACCTGCTGTACAACAATGACATTACATCTAAATATTAAACACATCATTAAACTGCCTGGATGGATTTACAAAAGATCAGTTTAACTTCTAAAGCCACTTGTAATCCAGTGAAATGTACTTTCACAAACACAACACATTCACTGGTGATCACAATTAACACATTGAGATTAAGTGATAGTTTTAACTCTTTCATGTTTTGAAACTCTTTTCATGTTCACATTTTGTGTCCATTTTGTTTTGAAATGAATGCTGCTGCATGGCCAGTTATCACATGACTGAAGGTCCAGAGGAGTTGTATGGCCTGAACCTTAAGGTGAGAGTAAAGGTTTTATGAGAGCTGCCCTTTAAGGGTGTCTGGCAGTTGTCCTAACAGTCTTATCCGATGGCACTTTCATCATGGCAGAGAGAGCCGGGCCCTGGAATGCACTGCGTAGTGCTGTTCACTAGAAAAATAATAAGCTATTTGTAGTCCTGCAGTTTATTTAATAACCGGAGGGTTTTAAAGACACTCTGATGTTGTGTTTGATCTATCTACACACTTGTGCCGTCGAACGTTGTATAAATGCAATATTGCACTCGTAGTCGTGTGATATGGCTCTATATCAGCAGCTGTGATTGTCTCCTCTACTCGGCCTCGTACCTCTGGCCTAATCACAGCCATGCTGATATGACAACTACACATTAGTATATTTACTGAACACAAAATGTGTTGTTTTAACACAACTGTTTTTAGAGTGAGAGTGTATGGGTGTTTGTCTGAGGAGATGTCATCATCAGTATGGTCTCCCCAGGGGTGGGTTCTCTGACCCCTTCTTTTTATACTCTATACTGATGATTCTCGTAGTCAGCATGACAACAGGCACGTTCTTAAATATGCTGATGACTCAGTTATAGTCAGTCTTCTCGATGGGGAAAAGGATCAAGGTCCCTTGTGGCATAGACTAAAGAAATGCTCAATGATTTCAGACACAAACCTTCTGTGATTCAGAACACTTTATTTAAGGGGCAAGAAATTGAAGTCATGATTTCTTACAAATATCTGCGTAGTTTGATTGATAATAAGTTGAAATTTATACCAATAATGAGATGTAAGAAAGCACGTTTTTATTGTTTGCGTAAACAAAATTTATTTTCCAAATCGTACTTGGAGTCATTTTGACAATTATAATATGGTGGTATGGTAATCTTACTAATCTTCAAAATTCTTTACAGTAAAATCAGAGGTGTTGAGGAAAGCAATCTTATCGACTTTAACAAGAGGCTGGTGGTGCGGAAAGCTGGTCAGTCAGTGACCATCCCCTCTATTCTGAGTTTGACTTTCTACCTTCTGGTATGCGGTTTAGATTTCCTGCAGTTTAGGAGTAACAGATAAATAGACATTCATTCATTCCTCCAGCTATGATCCCTTCTGGCTGCGGGTGCGTTGTTTGAGTCTGAGCTTATTCTTATGCACTGCCCCCTGCCCATACAGATGAGCCGCAGCTGATTGAAAGCAGCATGCTGTATCTTCATCAAACTTTACAAGAATATTCTCAAAATGTTTTATGGCATAAGAGGCAAACACTGTCTATTGAAATAATCTAAACCATAGTCAAAACTGCAAATCTAGACCACATTAATACTTTTTAAAAGACAGTGTTTCTCAATCCCAGTTAAACATTTGTTGATTTCCTCTTAAACCTTTACTGACAACAGCACTTGACCCACAGCATCTAAACCTGATGATCTTATTTAATTTTTTATTATTACAACTTTGTATGTTGTATGAAGATGTCATTGTTTAGTGTGGCCTCATATCTTGGACTTCACAGTTCATGTTTATTTTGTGTAATTGTGTGGAAATTACAGACAACATTACAAGCTCAGTATTTGTTTTGTAACCGTTTCTGTTCTTCTGTGTGTGTTTGTTGTTGATACAGATAAAATGAACACAGTGTCAGTGACAGAGGGATATTCTCTCACTCTAAATGGTGTTACTCATGGAAAGATAGATGATGTGAAGTGGAAGTTCAATGGCACTGATTTAACTGGCCACATCGACTCGACATTCAAGAACTGTGAAGTGAATAATCAGACCGGAAACCTGAACATCAGAAACATCAGACGCAATCAGTCTGGAGGCTATGAAGTGAGGATCAACGGCGGTAGTTTCATCTTACTCCGGACATACCGCGTTAATGTCAATGGTAAGTGACTTATTTATGACGTTTTTGAGCAATGTTATTCACGCTAAATTAAACATAAATGTAAACAACTGCTACGTGTTTCAGCGAGCGGGCGGGTATGTCAGGTAACTGATACTTTTGAGTAAATGAATGACCAGATTGTGTGTGTATTATGCGCCTGTCAGATAGGATGCGCTGCGCTGGCCAGAGCAAAGTAGGCGGAGTTTTCAAAACAGCCGTGGCCTGTATCTCGAAGCGAGGTGAACAAGCACGACTAAGTTTTAAATTGACAAAACCAGACAAACACAACCTGGTTTAGATCGGGTTCTGCTGTAGCACAACGCTTGGTATAAACGTTCTCTGCCAACTCAGGTTTGATCCAGAGTTTGTGAGGCGCGTGCGCTTGAAAGTGTGACACGTGACGTGCGGCAAACAGCCAATCACACGGAACATGGAAAGCATCATCAGTTTGATTGACTTCTCAATCTTCTTCTAATTTGAACTCCGGGTCTCCAAAGATTTATTTCATATTGCTTTAAAAAAAACACAAAAAAAAAATAAATTTGAACGGTTAATTAATTAATTAAAAATGAGTCTATAAATAAATAAAAACTAAACCAAAACATTAATGACATTACCAAGTTACAAATCATTTTGCCCACATACAGTATACTTGAGCTGTTACACACACCAATAAAATTGTAACATTTAAACATGGCAAACAACAATAATACATCTTTAGAAGTTTACTTTCTCCCTTAAATAAGACTAGATCAAGCCTATAGCTTGTATTATTATTATTATCCTCATATTGATAACAGGTTTCACACACCAGTAGCTTCAGTAAAGCAAAATAACGACAGATCTTTAAAACAGTGAGCTCAAGAAAACAGCTATACTCTTTACTGAGGCTGTTTTATCAACAGGATTCTACAATGACTTCAATGAAACGAAGAGGATAACCATAGCAGATTACAGCTTACATTTTGATTGATTTCTTAAAGCTGTTGCAAGGTGAAAATATTGAATATATATAAATGGACTAGATTAGCCTTTGTTGCGTTTCTGTCTTTTCTAAAGCTCATCACAATCAACTCGATTCTCGAATGCATAAAAATACTTCCTTGGCATTTTATGTTACAAAATATTGGGTTGTGTAACTGATAGAATTGATAGTTGATGTTAATTAAAACCGCTTATAGGACCATAACACAAAACAGGGAACGTAAATCACCTTGTTTTAAAAAAAACTTTTAGTTTTTTAGTACTAGTTTAGCTTTTTAGTACTAGTTGTCTTCCTCGTCTCGACCTCTCTTCTCTCTCTTGTTTCTCTTGTGGCATCCTGATTTTGTCTGCGACTGCGCCATGTCGATACACGTAAGTTACAAAACTGTGAAGCGCTGAAGCGCCAGTGCCACTTCTCTGAATGACCGCATACGTCTTAAGGGGACACGCACATACACACGCGGGTTCTGCTGTTCGTCCTCATCCTCTCCCCCGTTACAGCGCCCCTGGCAAAAGCACACATGACCAACCGATCACGTATTTACAAACCTTACACACTGCCTTCTGTAAGTGAAAGTAGCCTAATCTTACCCAAGAAAGAAGGGTCACATAAAGCACATGAGAAACTACTGTGTCTCGCCTTTGAACACCAAACACATTGTTTTCTATAAGCACACCTGTTTCCCCCTGGGCCATTTGGGAAAGCGCTCCGGTCCCTGTTGGTGCAGTCACAACCGCTTTCAGGAAAGAATAAGGCACACGGTCATACCGATATGCCTTATTCAACATTAGAAAGGTTAGACCCTATCTTACTGAGCATGAGGCACAACTCCTTGTCCAGGCCCTGGAAATCTCAAGGTTAAACTACTGCAATTCTCTCCTTGCTGGTCTTCCTGCAAAGGCTATCAAAGCGCTCCAGCTGGTTCAGAGCGCAGCAGCACGCTTCGTCTTCCATGTAACACCCCTTTTCATCTCTCTCCACTGGCTACCGGTTGAAGCCCGTATCAAATTCAAGTCACTAATGCTTGCCTACAGGACTATCACTGGATCTGCACAGGCTAACATTCACACCCTCCTGCACTCCTACACCCCATCAAGATCCCTGCGTTCAGCAAACCAGCGGCGTCTTGTATTGCCTTCCCATAAGGGCAGTAAATCGCTCTCCCGCTCATTCTCATTTACAACATTGGAACATTCTTCCTAACTCAGTCCGGTCAACCACATCTCTCCCAACATTAAAAAAACTACTTAAAGGTGTCATGAATTAAGACATCAATTTTAACCTGAGCTTTTGTTATATAAGAGGAACTCATAGCGAACATCCTTAAGTGTCAGAACTGAAAACGCCCTTGTTACTGAAATTACAACTGTTATTGACACCAGGCCCAGCAAATGGCAGGTCCTGGAATGCACCTATAGATAGGTTGAACGCCTCCACAGAAGAATATCAACGACTACTTCTCTAGCTCCGCCCACTGTTTCGCGCATGACAGTACTGAAGTGGCGCGGAACCAGATAGAGCGAGCAAGCAATAAACATGCCGTTAAAAAGATCGCTAAATATTGTGCAGTGCCTGGTTGTGGAAGAATTCAGTCCCTGCATAACCTTCCTTTGGATTCCGACATTAGGAATTAAAGTCTATTTGTAAAGACGTTCCAGCTCTAGATTTGCAGAGAGACTAAAATTAAAGAGCAGTGCTGTGCAGTCAATATTGGATCCAACAGGGGATGGCGCAGCAATCTTATGTGAGCAAAACATATTTGTACTATGCGTCACTATTGCTTTGTTAGAGATCACTTGATATGTCCTGATAATGTGTAACCTAACGTTAAATGTGAACCAAATACACAAAAGGCTCCAACTAAGTTTACTATGCAAACTGCCATCCAATCATGGTAGTGGGTGTTTACTTTCAAGTCTTCAATGCGGCACACCCATTAAAACCGAGCGTTTGTCGAGTCGGCCTCAAAACCCAGCTAGAAAATAGCCTTATTACTTATTGATTTTGATGTTTTTGAATGTGAAAACCACATGAACATCATAAGTAGACCGAAATAATAAAAATGGACAGTTCAGGACACCTTTAAAACCCATTTCTTCTGTGAATACTTGACAGACAAATGAAAAAAAGGGGAAAAAACGAACCCTCTCTCTCTCTCTCTCTCTCTCTCTCTCTCAACAGGTATTGGTTTGGCTTTTGTTGAAACTAGTCACAAACTAGTAATTGTATTATTGCTCCTGCATGACACATATCTCTTTATTTCTCCCTGAACTCTCTGTTAGTCGCTTTGGAAAAAAGCATCTGCTAAATGTAAATGTAAGAATGGGATCAAATTCCTCCATGTCGATGTGCACGACTGATCAGTGGTTACCGGAAACCTTTATTTACTGTCATTGCTGCACAAGCAGGTCACACCAGATACTGAAAGCAAGAGTTCACATACTTTTGTCACTCACAGATGTGTAATTGGATAATTTTCCTGAATAAATAAATGGCTACAGTATCTTGTCTGATTTGTAATTAATTGTGTTCTCTTCAACTACTTTTAGGACTTTGGTGAACTGATGATGTTTTGGGTCACATTTATGCAGAAATATTAAAAATTCAAAAGGTTTCACAAATTTACAAGCAGCACTGTATTATAAAGACACCAGAAGCTGTTTGTGATGTTTTCTTTCTATACACAGATGTCTTAAAATCAGATTAACATCACAGACTGTTATGTGTTTATTCTGGATATGTGTCTATGGACCTGAACAGATCAGCAGTACTGCAGCAGAAATGAGAAATTACAATTCAAATATATAAAGCTACATGTTTAATGGATTACATTTCTTTGGTAATTGTTTACTGGAATGACAGATTATGAAGTTTATAAAGTGTAATTCTTGGGAATCTCTGTGTGTATTTGTTGTTGATACAGGTGAAGTGAAGAAGTCGGTTATGAAGGGAGATGACGTTATTCTACAAACTGATCTTACTCACATACAGATAGATGATGTGATAGAGTGGAGGTTTAAAGACACACTTATAGCTTATTCAAACAAAACAACCCATAATGTCCCATATAATGATGCTGAAGGGAGATTCACTGGCAGACTGCATCTGGAAAAGACTGGAGCTCTTATCATAAACAACTTCAGATCTGAAGATTATGGAGTTTATGATGTAAACATCACTGGCAGCAAAATCATTCACAAGAAATTCATTGTCACTGGTGAGTATCTTGATTTTATATACCGGTGTCTTTATATCTGTGATTTTTAAACTATTGAGGTTACATCATATTAACAGATTTATATTTGCTTTAATGTAAATGTCATGTTCAACAGAGGTTCTGTGAAAATCACAGTAATGCATCTATATAGCACTGGATGATATCTGTTAACAAACTGCTGTTTGTCGTGATGAACATCTCTCAGCAGAAGAACATAATCTGAACCAGTAATCTGGTACTAAATCTGAATAACTGCAGTAGAAACTGTCAGAGACATGATATAAACACTGAAGAACCTCACATGAGGTTTATTATTCTCTTCATCACAGCTGAGATCATATCATCTCTGCTTTACAAACTGAAAATGAACACTTAAAACTGACTACAAACACCAAATACATTCTGTCAAACATGTTTATGGTCGACTGTGAGCTATTTGTAAAGATATATTCATATTATTTGGATATATTTAACACTGACTCTAGATGAGATGATGTTTGCTGTATGTTTAAATGCCTCTATAGACACAACATACTATCTAAACAACAGCGCTCTTTTATATTGCCATGAAGAAACTGTGTTCATTTAACAGATACTTTCAGCTGTTTGCACGTGTTGTCAGTTTGTAGATGTTCAGATGATGAATGATGGACTGTCAGTTTTAGAAACACATGTAGTACATTAGGATCTGTGTTACAGTGATATTTAGACAGAATAACAATCGTTTCATGTGTTGGTTTAGATGTGATTGACAGGAGCCGTTACACTAATAACTCTCATCTCTCTTTAACCAGAATCCAGTCAGAGGTCAAACGGGGAGAAAACTGGTCCAGGATCATTGGTAGTACTGATCCTGATGGGGATGTTCCTGATACATTGATCATCTGAAAGAACAAGAAACCCTGCAGGAATAGTAAGTGACTTTCAGTGACATGAGTTTTGAGATCTGTGTTTACTTTCAGCACTGCTGTGTGTAGATATATGAATGTGTCTCTTCAAATAACACTGAACATGTCTTATAGATATATGTCAACATATGAATGTTTGTACTCAAACAATAATAAAACGACTACATCTACGGTGTGGTTTGATTTGGACTTCTGGTCACTCGCACCTAAAATCCAGATGTAAACGTTTTTTTCAGTTTTCAGCACAAGAATAAAATGTGAATACAGTTTAACATCAAGATGAGAAGAGTCCAGTAATAAAGAACAACAGCTACATGGAGCTTTTCAGGTCGTAGTCTAAAATGGAAAAGAATGTTCTTGAGACGTGGTTTCTGGATTCCTCGGGAATAGTTTTTTAGAACAGCAGTTTCAAATTTATGAGTAAATGAACACCTTCTGTGGTAAAAACATAGCATAGGACACTTGGATACAGTCGTAGTCAATACTTTAGTAAAAATGTTGCTAACACATTTCTTTAATGACAGCAGATACCACAAGCATGTGAGATTTATAGCCGCGGGAAGTAAAGGGTGCTGCAGGTGCTGAGCAAAAGAAAACTGAAACAGTGTAAAAATAAATGAATTAATATTTTGATCAAAAATGTATATAATACACTTTATTAATGTATATATTCACTAATATCCATTGAACATATTAAGAATGTTAT
Organism: Triplophysa siluroides; assembly: GCA_006030095.1. NCBI lineage: Eukaryota > Metazoa > Chordata > Actinopteri > Cypriniformes > Nemacheilidae > Triplophysa > Triplophysa siluroides. Next base: position 24,409 of record VCII01000720.1, read on the forward strand.
TGTTACAATTACAACACAATTACATTGTTATCATGACGTCACGGAATTCGTTAGTGAAGGTCAAGTGTCACGAGTAGTGTTGTAGTTCTGAGACCAAGACAAGACCGAGACCAAAGACAGTCGACACCGAGACAAGACCAAGATCATCAAAAAATGAATACACGCAGTACTCTGACATTGAAGCTGTATTTGTTAACATAATGCATTAGCTAACATTTACATTTACATTTAGACATTTAGCAGACGCTTTTATCCCAAGTGACTTTCAGAGAGTTCAGGGAGCAATAAGCGATATGTCATACAGGAGCAATAATACAAGGTGCCAATACAAAGTTACTGGTTTCAACAAAACCCAGAACAATACCTGTGGAGAGAGAGAGGGTTGGTGTTTTTTTCTCAAAACACTGATGAACATAACAATGAGAAATATAGTTTTTAAATTATATCTTAATTTCAGCGTTTACTAATACATTGCAACTGTTGGGCTAACATTAGTTAATACACAATGAACTAAGAAAAATAATTGTATGGCATTAACAAAGATTAATACATTCAGAAAAACTAATTTAGAATCCACTGGCAGATAATTAAACAAGTGACATCTAAGAAATAACAAAAAGAAAACACACATTTGTTTATTAACAAATTACTTGAAAACTTGAAATAGAATTAATTTAAATAAAATTATTAAATAAAAATACTAATAACTGACAAAACAATCTTAAACAAATGCTAATTAAACCATTTCTGTTGCTTTTATTTTTATTTATATCTTATGCTTGTTTTTCGGTACATTTCTGTCGTGTTTTAATTTTGTGCAGCTACAACAAAGATTAACGTCTATTAAGACCTTTGATTCTGTCTGTGTTTTCTTACAGAAAAATAAAAAAGAAGAGAAATGAACATTTATTGAATGAAGAAGAATGAAGAGACTTCAAACCTCAATAGAGATTGACAAAAGTCATTTCAAATGCATCTAACGTGTATACTGCTGTATTACATTTAGCTGCGAACATTGTGAAAGTTGTAAATTGTTTTGTTTTTGTTTTTACATGCATACACAAAGGAATTATTCTTGTTTAGAGACATGATACTTTTTAACATTTACTGGATTCTGTGTTTTTGCACCATTTGGTGATTCATTTTTTCTTGCTTTATGCTGGAATATAAATGCCTCCTTCATTCATTCATTGGTGTAGGAGCCGCATTTGAGTTTGTTTTTGGTTCCATAATTTACTTATAGTTGTCTTTTCTATTGCATTTGGGTAGTACACCTTCTAAAAAGCCAGGGGGCGCGCCACCTTATAAGTTGGAGCAGTTAGCGCATGATTGGGGAGAAGTGCCAGCAGATACAGTCTTTGACCTCGGCCTGGATCTGCGATACCGGAGAGCTTGGCTTGTACGAGAAAGCTGAACTCAAAGCGCTACAAAGGAATATTTAAAGACATTTAAAACAGTTCTCATCTTTGTTTAGTCTTTTACTATATTTATTTTACAATAAACACCGACAAACATTCAACGACAACACTCTTGGATTTTCTTGGATTCGGGCTGTGAGTCTGACCCTGCACTCGCATTCTCCCGGTGGTCGAAAACAATAACAGGGGGTTACAGGAAAAACCCAACATTGTTTTTGCCACTACATTTGGAATCAAAGTAATATGATGACTGTGAAGTGACTACATGTTGAAGTCAATCTCTGTTATTGCTTTAATGCAGTTTGTGCTGTACATCAAAATCAGACTCGATGTGTAAAAGATCATTACACTGCTGTTCTCTCTCTCTGTATTGCTTTTGTTAATCTCATAAAACAGTGTTTATTCTTTTTATTTTGTATATAAAAAAAATTGTCTTAACATTTTGGAGTCAGATCAGATGTTTTTCCTTATGTTTGACACCAGAAAGAATAATAGAAAATCAATACAACATGTCAGTATTTTCTGTGTTAAATATGAAAACTTATGTCTGGCCTTAACAGTACTGATGACTTGCTGTATAAATACTGTATGTATGATGATGATTTTCTGTATGATCTAATTGTTGAACAAAAACTTTACTGCTCTCTAGTGGACAAACATGGAGTCATTTTTACATGTAAGACATGTGCATTTAAAATGGCAAATAACAGTCAATTTAAGTTTCAATTAAAGGAAAAGTTTATCCACTAATGTTAATGTTGTCAGGAGTCACACTGTACTGTACACAGAGTTCACATTTATTCTGATCTGCTCTCACTTATCATTAGATGAAGTGATTTTTTATGAACTTTATTTCCAGTCAACCTCTTCATGTACAAATGTTCAACAGTGGTGTTAATAAATGAAGGTCCAGTGATCTGAGTGTAATGTTGTAAACAACTTCAGCGTATGACTAGAAACACACCAAGACCCCTTCATCTGTCCGGTACGAGTTCATGACATTGATCATTCTAAAGTCATTTATGTACATTTTAATGAATGTATGATTATTCAATTTATGAAACACTACTGATTATGCTTCTGTAATGTTTTTTTTAACTTTATAGTATAACAGCAAAATCTGCAATGTCAAAATCAAATTGTGAAATAAACCACAAGAACACTCATTCAAAGAAAAACTAAATTCTCACATAAAATCATATTTTAACAAAAAGGAGTAAACTAAATCATAGTAACTGTGATGATAATATTCTTTATATTTGATTGATCAGCGTCTTGTGACGACACCTGCATACACCACATCATCCTCTTCTTGACCTCTCTGTGAGAAACACAAACACAAGATCAAACAGTAGTTGGGAAGCACTGTAAAATGATGGTCTTTTATTATGATTTTATAATGAAGACCATGTCATCTATTCTTTCATTAAGTTGGCTCACACGGCAGAGCACATTCTTGTATTGCACAATATAATCTGCATTTACAACCAGTCTGTACGTTTTTCTTTCAAACTAGCTGTTTGTTCAGCCTGATCTTACATAAACAATTATTAAAGGTGGCTAATAATATGGCATAATTCTAATTGTCTGATGTGAATCATAAGAAATAAACGACTGGTAGAAAAAAGCAATACTGAAGCCCCACTCGTGACCACAACTGTCATTGATGTAAAAGCAAAACATACTTAAAGTGTTATGGAGGATCAATAGAAATAAATCATGATTTACTCTGTTGTGTGCATGTTGTTTGTAGAATGTTGGATCAGCATACGAGATCTCGTCTTCACGAGTCTGATCTGTAACTATAAAGACAGATTACAAGTACAACACAACTCTCATTCTGCATCAGAAGTCTAGAAGAATTGACTTATAGTTCATATCTCCTCTGACAGTATCTCTGATCATGTCATTATTTACCTTCTTGTTGTTGTTGTGTGTTTGTGTGTTTTCTGCAGATGAAGAACATCAGAAGTGCAGATACAATCATCAGAAACCCAACAACACAAGACAGAGGAATGATATAAACTGAATGTGTTTCTCCTTCAGGTGAATGAACAACTGCTGCTGTAATAATAAACAACAATAAAACACTTTTAGTTTTAAGAGTGAACACAACTGATCTGTAAATCTGAGGTCATTTCATTCAGAGAATTCTCACCTTCATCATGTTGATCAATTGGATGTTTGTCAGAGTCTAACGAGCCAGAAACCAACATGTATTAATAATGAGATACACATTTCTATCGTATGCAAAATAGCAATGCAGTGTGTTTCAGTATCTAAATGTTAATTTTCCCAAATGCTCAACATATCAATAATATACAAAATATAATTTATATTTGCCAGTTCCTAATCTAGTGTTAATATTTAAATGAATATTTGAATAAAAATTTTCAGATAAAGTTTCAGAAACAAATATAATAAAATGTCAATTACAAGGTTTTTTAATGAACTAATGAAAGTTTTTCATTCATGTTTGCTCTTCTGTCTTATTATTACCATCTCATAATGTCTTCATCTTCTTTAATCTCTTACAAAATAAGACCTTATGTGTCATTTAATGTCCATTTCATCATATCAGTCAGACCCGAACGGCTGCTGTCAACTTCACTGTTCAGTCACAACATGGGAATTATTTCTTTTTTTTTTAAATATATTTTTACGTGCATTTATTGCTTTTATTGGACAGGACAATGTGCAGAGAGGATCAGAAACTTTAGGGTGGAGAGAGGGGAACGGGATCGGCAAAGGACCTCGAGCCAGTTTTGAACACACTGGTGCTACATGACATCATTTATTCATCCTCACGTCATGTCAAACCTCTATGAGCTTCATCTTCATCAGAACACAACAGAAGATATTTTGAAGAATGTTGATAATCAAACAACAGGGAACCTCATTGACTTCCATTGTATGAACACAAAACCACTGAGATATTTCTCAAAATATCTTCTTTTGTGTTCCACTGAAGAAAGACTCACATACAGGTTCACAATGAGAGAATTCATGAAGAGTTTGTTTCCAAAAATCATATTTTTCATAAATCATGTTTTAAATGTGAATTACAAGTAATATCAATCAGATTTGTTGGATAAATACAACTAACACAATAAAAACATGGTAACACAAAGACACATGATTTTTGAAAAAGACATTTTGACACAGAGTTATCTGTTTTTGCAAATGATGGTTATTTGAGAATTTGGATTTTTTGATTTATTTATTAATGCCATTCCAGCATCTGTGGGTATATTCACAGTACAAACCGGTGAATCTTGGGGAAGGTGGTTTAGTATCACAAATGTTTCTAGACTTGCATGTCTTTGACTGTGTGACTAAACTGAATGTCCACCCCGCCAAAGAAAACACATTTCTCTTCCCCAAAGAACCTTCCAGTCAATAAACAACCATTTCTGTAGAGCTTTTATAGTCTGAAGAGCTTTTGTGACACAGAAGGTTCAGCAGATGGTTTATGGATCCATACAGATAAAAGTTCTTCAATGTCATTGTTTAGTGTCTTTATCCTTCAGAGTGTAGAAGAGCAAAAATAAACAGACAGATGATATAAAACTACTCACCACTAACAGTAAGATTGAATCTCTTGTCCTTGTTTCTCCCAAGAATATTGAGTTTATAAAGTCCAGAGTGTTGAGATGTGATGTGTGTGATGGTGAGATCTCCAGTCTGATTGTTCATCTTCAGTCTGTCTCTGAATATCTCAGTATTATTATATAGAGGATTAATATTGACTGATCTCAATGATTCTGGCGATGAGGATGTTTTCAAAGCTCCACTCGATGACATCATCTGTCTGTATGTGAGTGAGATCAGTGTGTAGAGTAACAGAATGTCCCTCCATCACTGACACTGACTTCACTTCATCACCAAACACACCTGAACAACACAAACAGATATTCAGTGATGCATATCTTATGAGAGAGAGAGAGAGAGAGAGAGAGAGACTTTGACTTTTAACACACTTTATTAAAACGTTTTCCTGAAAACAGGCCTTAAATTATCCCCCAGACTAAGTACAAACTAATGCCAGGGAAAAAATAATAAAATAAAAAATAAAAATAAAATACAACAATTGGAAATAAATAAACTACATTTCAAGCATCACACATATCACCAGTTAAACCAAATATCCCCATCTTCACCGAGGGACAATACCGCTCCATTTATACACCATTTGAACTCCAATTCAAGAATGTTCTCTGTCATTTGAAAAAATCTGTGTTCTACTCTAATTCTGGATTCAACTAGAGCAGTGAACAGTTGAAGAACATTGCTATTTCGCCCTTCAGCAGCCAGCCTGCAAGACTTCCAAACGGCAAGCTTTTTTTTTTCTTCAAAAAATTTGCCACAGTACTCTGCTGTTTGTACGTTTTTGAATATTTACAGCCATACACAAAAATTGTCCTGTTAAAAAGTAAACCTAATTCCCCAAGTATTCTTTCCAGCAATGTAAACAGAGAATCCAATCTAGAACATTCAGTAAAAGCATGGTAAACCGTTTCTGGTGCAGAACAGAAAAAACAAGCTGCTGAAACATTAGGATTAAACTTGGTGACATGATTGTTTGTGGGCAAAGCACAATGCAGTATTCTCCACTGTAAATCCCCAGATCTTTTAGGAAGTGGGCCTTTATAAAAAAGCCTCCAGGAAGGAGAAAGATCAGCAGAAACTGTTAAAAAATCCCTCCATTTTGTATCACATCTGTCCTTAATGCTCTCAAAATAATCTACTTTAACACAAGTCAGATAAAGTTCTTTTTTTCCTGCTGTCTGGAAATCAAAATCTTGCAGCCTTTTAAACGTTAACAGTTTCCCTTTACGATCATCTTCTGAACAACAGACTCTTGGGGACACAACCAATTTGGGGAAAGAGTAGTTTGAAGAACCTCCTGACAGAAAGGAGTTTACAAACTGGAGGAGTGAGGGGGGGAAAGCTGCTTTTAATCCCTCTATGAACCGCTCTACTGTTCTGATCGATCTAAAACCCACTTGACCACAGATGTCCACTATTGACCTCCACTTTCTGGAGGAAAAATCAACCAAATGTGCCACTTTGGTCAATCCTCTTTTCATAAAAGATTGCACCATTGTGTTGGATGCACAAAAATCATCACCTAAAAAGGAATTATAAAACAGTGGCTCATTTAGGCCAAAATGTTGATTTTCTTGCCTAAGTATCTTAAGAAGTGCCCAAGATTGTATCACTGAATCATAAAAGGTCACATCAGACAAAAAACTTGCACCCTGACAAGACATTAAGAACAGTTGCATATCAAGACGAAACCCGCCAACAGTTTTGAGCAAATCCAGACCAAAAGACACCCATGGCCTGAATTCAACGGGGTACAGTAAGTTTTGGACAGTCTTTAACCTCATGGCTTTGACCTTGGCTGTTAAATCAATTAACCCCTGACCCCCTTCATTGACTGATAGATACAGAACCGCTGGAGGGAGCCAATGATTACCATCCCAAAAGAAGTCCACAAAAATCTTCTGCAAGCGTTGCAACAAATCTTTTGGAGGGTCCAGCACATCTAAGCGATGCCACATCATGGAAGCTGCTAAATTATTCACAATGAGCACTCTTCCCCTGTATGACAACTGGGGCAGGATCCATCTCCATCTCTGCAAACGTCCAGAAACTTTTTCAAAGATGCCATCCCAGTTCTTTTGCATAAACTGGTAAGTTCCGAGGAAAACACCCAACACCTTAAACCCATCCATACACCAGGAACATTGCTGAGGAAGTAAAGGATGACCCCCATCTTCCCATTCCCCCAGTAAAAAAGAGGCGCTCTTTTGCCAATTTATTTGTGAGGATGAGGCTTTCTGGTAAGCCTCAAGAGATTCACTTAAATACTTAATGTCTTTAACAGATCTAACAATAACGGTAACGTCATCAGCATAGGCACTAAGTTTAACCGTTGTCAGATCCGAAGTGAATGGTCACACTGTTGAATACCCCCAGTTTATTCCTCAAAGCTACCAGTAGTGGTTCAATAATAGCATAGAGAGGATCCCTGAAAGCCCACACCCTTGTCGTATACCTCTGCTTACTTTAAAAGGTCTTGTAAGACAACCATTGATTTTTAACATGCTATACACATCAGTATACAACAGTTTCACACAGGAAATAAGAAAATGTCCAAAACCAAAGGCTTTAAGGCATTTAAAAAGAAACCTATGATCAACCCGATCGAATTTCTCCTGGTCTAAAGAAACGAAACCGATGTCAAGTTTATGAACTCGAGCAAAAGAAATCAGGTCTCGAATCAGAAAATGTTATCAAAAATAGACCGGTGTGGGATGCAATACGACTGATCCGCATGAATTATTGAAGAGATATGAAGCTTAATCCTGTTTGTTAAAGTCTTAGAGAGTATCTTGTAGTCAACTCCAAGTAGCGAGATGGGACGCCAGCATCTGATGTCCTCGAGATCACCTTTCTTGGGTAATAGAGTGATCACAGCTCTTCGTAGACTAACTGGTAGTGTGCCTTTTTTTAGACTCTCCATAAAAACTAAAAACAAATCTTTTCCAATGACAGACCAAAACCGTTTCTAAAATTCTGAGTTTAATCCATCCAGACCTGGAGCTTTGCTGGAGGACAATTCCTGAACCGCTACAGACAAGTCATCAAAGGTGAACAGATTTTCAAGGCTTGCTTTTTCCCCTTCTGAAAATTGTGGTAGGTCCTGAAGGAGTAGATCAGCCATCTCCTCATCACAGGGTTCTGCCCTATAAAGATCTTCATAAAAGGTCAGTGCATGGGAAATAATCTCATGACTATCTGTAATTTTCCACCGTCAGAACGTTTCAAGCAGCATAAGATTTTTTTCTCCACAGTCTGTTTCTCCAAATTGAAGAAAAACGAAGTTGGGGCATCCATATTGTTAAAAGTTAAAAACCGGGCACGGACCAGCGTCTCTTGGGCCCTCTCCTCCAGCAAATTCCGCAAAAGGAATTTGTTACGTTCCAAGGCCTCTGTAGCCTCCACAAAGTCTCTTTCAAGACTAAGACGAAGGATTTCCTGCTCGAGCTGTGCCAATTTATTGTCCAGGATGCTCTTGTTATAAGCAGAATCATTTTGACAAAACAGTTTAATTTGAACTTTCCCGATGTCCCACCACTGGCTCAGGGACTTATACTGTGTTTTTCTCTCTCTCCAGACCTCTCAGAAGTGAGTAAAGGAGTGCACAAAGGTGTGATCCTGCAACAACCTGCTATTGAATTTCCAATAAGGATGCTTGAAAGTGCTCTGTGCAGTGGTGACATTAACAGACATCAAATAATGATCAGATAAGGCAGTAGGAGAAATGCAGCAATTAAAGAATTTATCTCTCACACTTTTTTGTATATAGATCCTATCCAGCCTGGCCCCAGATACCCTATTTGAATTTATTTTTAACCAAGTGTTTTGTCTATCCAGGGGGAAAGATTCTCTCCAAACATCTATAAGATTATGATATGTGATCAAAGACCTAAGCACATCAGCTGATTGTTTGTGGGGTTCATCATGATTCCTGTCTAGAGTGTGATTTAGAGTACAGTTAAAATCTCCAGCCAGAACAATGATACTATCAGGTGAAACATCGCTTAGAACCATCTTAAGTTTTTCAAAAAAGCAGATTCATTCTGAATCGACGTTGGGGGCATAAACATTAACAAATGAAACATTTACACCACGAATTGTTGCATCAACTCTCAACAGACGACCGGAAACCAGCTCAAAAACACTCAGAGATAGGTCTTTAAACTCAGGTGCCAGCAGTATAGCAACTCCTGCACTCACACTGGAGCCATGACTCAGTGTCGCCTGCCCTTTCCATTCAGTCATCCACTGAATCTGATTATTAGCATCAGTGTGCGTTTCCCGCAGAAAAACTACACTGGCGCTCTTTAACATTATGTAGTCAAAGAGACAAGCCCGTTTTACCGCATCACGACATCCATTTATATTAAAAGAACTGAGTCTCAACGGTGTCATAAAAATGGAAGAAAAGTAAACACTCAATAAAAACAATCCCTTTAGATGTGTCAGAAGTAATCGGGCCATATTCATTTTTTACTGCGTGAATGCAGGATACTTCTGACAGTGCTGAGCAGCTTCTTAAGGCGGTACCGTTTAGGTTTATCAAGCTCATCAAATGTAGTCTTTCTCATAGCCACAGTGCAAGACACTAAAAACTGTTTCAAATCAGGAAAATAAGACTCTATTTTGGGTTTGCGAAACCCCTTCGTGGCATTTCGTGGTTTTATTTCCTGAACAGTGTAACATTTGGACTTACCTTCAGAGGCAGGTTTTGAGTCGATCGCGTTAGTTCCACTCAACTCAATATCCTCGTATTCGTTATCCGAATCATGCCTTTGAGATTTTGAATCCATGAGCTCTTGAGACAAGAAATCATTCTGACTGAATTCTGAGTCATCGGTGGTTTGGATATCAGTTTTATCAGGTTGAAGCGTAACGGTCTCAGGTACTCGTCTCTGCCAGCGGAATAGCAGGCGTATGACTCGGCCCGGCCGCCTCTTCAGCAGCCTTCTCCGGGCCGACTTTAGAGGCAATTAGCACCGGTCTCACATCGGGCGAGTCAGCCGGCGCAGAAATCGCTCATCGTCCGATCGGCTGGGGTTGCGAAAGCCACAGCGGCCGCAGTAACTCCCGTCGAGGGAGAGAGGAGAGAGAGGGAGAGGGAGAGGGGAGAGGAGAGGGAGAGGGAGGGAGAGGAATTTTATACACTTTATTTTAAACAATAAGGTGTTCACAATAATATTACAAACTCACAAAACAAAAACAAATATAATATATACTATTCATATTAAAATTAGAAACATTTTAAAAGGCAAGCATTAAATCATCATCATCATCTACAGTGCAAAGGACCTCATTTATTAAAGATTCAACACAATTTACCATTTTATGGGACCACCAACCTGGAGCACAACACATCAGGATTGTGTTATTCTTTCTGGATTCCATTAGCAAAGTTTTGTACCCAAAAAATAGTTTGTAAAATTTCTTTTTTTATGGATACAAGACCAGACATTTAGTAAAATCAACTGACTTTTCTTTTTTCCTGTATACCTTGGACCATATATAAACATTTCATAAGAGAAATCTTCACCAATTTCAATGAACAATTGAGATAAAAATGAAAACAAATCGCTTAGCCGAGCACACTGTACAAATAGATGAAACACCGTTTCAACATCTTTACAGAAGGGACAACCCACCCCTACAGAAGGATCAATGTGCACCACGTATCTGTTTGTGGCTATCGCCCCATGAACGATCCTCCACTGAAGGTCGCCCGTTCTTTTGTCAATGGGGCATTTATATAAGGACCGCCAGCAGCCTCTAGGGGAGGAAAGAATTCCAAAAAAATCTGTCCATTTATTTGAAGCAATTCCATGCAAGCGACCAGCATTGGATGCCTTCACACAGGAGATATAGAGGGCTTTTTTTCCCACTTCCTCAAAAACTCCAAGCTGAGGGGTTTCAAAAGACAGAAGACAATTCTCATCATCTTGCCATTCTCCCACTGCGATAGTCACATTCAGAGAAGGGAAAACATAAGGAACCCCCTTTCTCCATTGATCAGTTGCTATAGAGTCATTTGTAAAAAACTTATGGTCCGCATGCAAAGACTTTAAGATTTCCGTTGTAGCTTGTTTCAGCAGCCTCAGAGATCTCACTCCAGTCCTTTCACTCAATTCCTCTAAGCTCTTGGTCAAAATATGTCCCAGCTTTGTGCATCCCGCAGCACGGCCTTTGTGCATGGCCTGCGGGGGCAAACTTCACACTCCAGGAAAGGTTTCTACACACAGACTGGAGTATGTTTGCTTCTCAGGCCACCAGTGGCTCTCACACGGACATAGACAGCTACACCTCCTCTGTATTGGACTACATCAATACCACCATTGATAGTGTCACAGCTCAAAAGCAGATCACCATATACCCGAATCAGAAGCCATGGATGAACAAGGAAGTGCGCCTCCTGTTGAAAGCACGCAACACTGCCTTCAGATCAGGTGATGCACAGGCCTATAGTACTTCCAGGGCAAATCTGAAGAGGGGCATCAAAAAGGCCAAGCACTGCTACAAGTTGAAGCTAGAGGAGCATTTTACCAATTCTGACCCTCGACGCATGTGGCAGGGCATCCAGGCCCTTAGTGACTACAAACCCAACCACTCCATCCCCATAGCCACAGACGCTGCCTTTCTGAACGAGCTTAATGACTTTTATGCACGCTTTGAGAAAGACAATAAGGAACCCGCCATCAGGCTCACACCTTCTACTGACCACCCAATCATCACACTAAACTCCACAGATGTTTACACTGCACTAAGCCGGATAAACGCACGCAAGGCTGCTGGTCCTGATGGCATCCCTGGTCGCGTACTCAGGGCATGTGCGGAGCAGCTCGCTGGGGTCTTCGCGGATATCTTCAACCTGTCCCTCGCCCAAGCAGTGGTTCCAGCATGTTTCAAATCCACCTCCATTGTGCCCATTCCAAAACATTCCAGCCCGACATGCCTGAATGACTACCGCGCCCTGTAGCACTCACACCCATTGTTATGAAGTGCTTTGAGCGGCTGGTCCTGTCACAACTAAAAGACTCTTTACCATCCACACTGGACCCATTCCAATTTGCCTACCGTAGCAATAGGAGCACAGATGATGCGGTGTCCATGGCGCTGCACTCCGTGCTCACACATCTGGATAATAAGGACACTTATGCACGCATGCTGTTTGTAGACTTCAGCTCTGCATTCAATACCGTCATCCCTTCCAAGCTAATCATCAAACTTGGAAACCTAGGCATTAACAATTCAACCTGCAACTGGATTATGGACTTCCTGACGAACAGGCCTCAGCTTGTTAGGTTAGGCCACATCTGCTCCACCACCATCACCCTCAACACTGGTGTACCACAGGGCTGCGTACTGAGCTCCTTTCTCTACTCCCTTTTCACACTCGACTGCAGACCTGTGAATGGACCTAACTCCTTCATCAAGTTCGCAGACGATACAACAGTGATTGGTCTCATCAGCAACAACGATGAGACTGCTTACAGGGAGGAGGTACGGCACCTGGCCACATGGTGCTCAAACAACAACCTGCTCCTTAACACCTCCAAAACAAAGGAGATCATCGTGGACTTCAGGAAGGCGAAAGGAGGCACACACGACCCCATCCACATTAATGGGATGGCTGTTGAACGTGTTTCCAGTTTTACAGTTGTGTTCAAAATTATTCAACCCCCAATGCTGTAAATGGTTTTAGGGAATTTAGTGTACATTTGTAATTGTATTCAGAATGAAATCCTACAAGGACTTCTTAAAGAACCATATGCAACTAAAATGACATCAATTAGTTTTGTAATACAGTAGTAAATGTTTCTTTTGTGAATTCTTCATTGACATAATTATTCAACCCCTTAAAGACTACCACTCTGAAGAACAGAGGTTCAATGAAGTGTTTTCAATCAGGTATTGAAAACACCTGTGGATATCAGGGAGCAGCAATAAAGCCTAATAAGCACCAATTAGGCAGCTTTAAAATGACTGTGATACTCAGCTCCTTCTAGACATTTACTGGTGTGGTTACAAACATGGTGAGGTCAAGAGAATGGTCCAGGAAGACAAGAGAACAGGTGATTACTCTTCACAGGAAGGGCAATGGCTATAAGAAGATTGCAAAGATGTTAAACATACCAAGAGACACCATAGGAAGCATCATTCGCAAATTCAAGGCAAAGGGCACTGTTGAAACGCTACCTGGTCGTGGCAGAAAGAAGATGCTGACTTCGACTGCTGTGCGCTACCTGAAGCGTAGAGTGGAGAAAAGTCCCCGTGTGACTGCTGAGGAACTGAGAAAAGATTTGTCAGATGTGGGTACTGAAGTTTCTGCTCAGACAATACGGCGCACCCTGCGTAATGAAGGCCTCCATGCCAGAACTCCCAGGCGCACCCCCTTGCTGTCCCCAAAGAATAAGAAGAGTCGACTGCAGTATGCCAAAAGTCATGTGGACAAACCACAGAAGTTTTGGGATAGTGTTCTGTGGACTGATGAAACAAAATTAGAACTGTTTGGGCCCATGGATCAACGCTATGTTTGGAGGAGGAAGAACAAGGCCTATGAAGAAAAGAACACCTTGCCCTACTGTGAAGCATGGCGGGGGGTCAATCATGCTTTGGGGCTGTTTTGCTTCTGCAGGTACTGGGAAGCTTCAGCGTGTGCAAGGTACCATGAATTCTCTTCAGTACCAGGAGATATTGGATGACAATGTGATGCAGTCCGTCACAAACCTGAGGCTTGGAAGACGTTGGACCTTTCAACAGGACAATGATCCCAAGCATACCTCCAAGTCCACTAGAGCATGGTTGCAGATTAAAGGCTGGAACATTTTGAAGTGGCCATCGCAGTCACCAGACTTAAATCCGATTGAGAACCTCTGGTGGGACTTAAAGAAAGCAGTTGCAGTGCGCAAGTCTAAGAATGTGACTGAACTGGAGGCTTTTGCCCATGATGAATGGGCGAAGATACCCGTAGATCGCTGCAAGACACTTGTGTCAAGCTATGCTTCACGTTTAAAAGCTGTTATAACTGTAAAAGGATGTTGTACTAAGTACTAAGATTGAATGTCACTTGGGGGTTGAATAAAACTGATAATGATGTGAGCTCAGAAAAGACATTTGTGGTTATTTCATTATAAATGTTATGTTATATTTGTCTGACCTACACGTGCCTCTTTGATTTAATTGTAAGCAGGATGACTGAATGATCATAATCAATGTCAAACCGACCAAAACAATCAATTTCAGTGGGGGTTGAATAATTTTGAACACAACTGTATTTCTAATGTACAGCAAAACAAAGTTAAAACTAAACCACGTCAGAACTATGATGACACTATAAACAAAAATGGCAAACAAGTCATACAGATGTGTAAAAGTCTGGGTCTATATATAGTTAATGGGCGAACAAAAGGTGATTCTATGGGTCAGTTTACATACAGCTCACGTCTGGGCAGCAGCACCGTTGACTATGTCATCACAGATTTACAGCAAAACAAGATCAATTATTTCACAGTCATGCCACAGTTACCTTTATCAGACCACTGCCACATAGTCATTAGTTTAAACAAATCACTTCATCCTTTACCAGCTTCACATCACAAACACAAACTGTTTCCCCTGCCGAGAAGATTTTACTGGAGGAAATCCAGTCAGGAACAATATGAAGCAGAGCTCAGCAACACTCAATCTGAAAACATGATAGACACATTTCTTCTCTCCGTGTTTAAAGAAGATGAGAAAACGATCAATCTGGCTACAAAACAATTACATCATATTTTTTGGAAAGTGGCCAACAAATCTTTGAAAATAATCAAATGAGCCATGGTAAAAAAGAGATTGACAAAGCTGACTGGTTTGATAAAGAATGTCAAATGTCTAGAAGAGAACTACGAGTCCTATCAAATAAAAAACACAGAGATCCTTCAGACCATCAGACACGTGCTCTTTATCAACAAACTCTTAAAACATACAAGTCACTGTTAAAGAGAAAAAAAGTTGAACATATGACAACTAAGTTTAACATGATTGAAGAAGCAGTTAACCAAAATTCATTTTGGGACTTTTGGAATCATTTAAATAAGTCTAAAAAAGAAAAACACATTCCCATCGATGATCCACATATTTGTTGGACCAAACATTTTGGTAACCTTTATACACAAAATGATCCAAACCCCTCCCAAAAACACCTGACCTCCCAACTACATGAACTAGAACACACTATCAAAGACCAAATTAATCAATTAGACACTCCTATTTCATTAAATGAACTAACAGAAAAAATTAAATCTCTGAAAAATAAAAAATCTTGTGGCCCAGACGGAATAAGAAATGAGATGTTGAAATATAGCAGCCCTAAATTAAGAGATGCCATTCTCCAATTATTTAATTTGTTGTTGAGATCAGGACACTTTCCTGAGGAATGGAAAGAAAGTCAAATAACTCCGATCTTCAAAAAAGGGGACAAATGTGACCCTGATAACTACAGGGGTATTACTGTAAGCAGTAACCTCGGCAAACTATTCTGCTCCATTATTAATGACCGATTAGTGCAATTTCTCCATGACAACAAAAGTCTAAATAATTGTCAAATTGGATTCTTGCCCAAACAAAGGACCACTGATCATATATACACATTACACACACTTATAAAGAAACATGTTCATCAAACAAAACAAGGAAAAATATTTGGTTGTTTTATAGATTTTAAAAAGGCCTTTGATTCGGTTTGGCACAACGGGCTCTTTCTAAAACTCATCCAGAGTGGAATAGGGGGAAAAGTTTATGATGTAATTAAGAACATGTATAAGGACAACAAGTGCTTTATCAAAATCAACAACGAAAGAACTGACTATTTTAAACAGACTAAAGGAGTTCGCCAAGGATGTTCTCTAAGTCCGACTTTATTCAATATTTATATCAACGAATTGGCCACAAAGCTTGAAGAATCCTCTAGTCCTGGTTTAACTCTAGATGGCAGAGGAATTTTGTACGCGGACGACCTTCTGCTATTGTCACCAAATGAAGAAGGTCTTCGTGAAGGTCTGTCAGTTCTAGAACATCACTGCAGTGAATGGACCTTCCCAATAAACATGGACAAGTCCAAAATAATCATATTTCAAAAGAAAAGTCGTTGTACAGAGAAAAAATACATTTTTACAATTGGGGGATCAATTCTTAGTCATGTGACGAACTATAATTATTTGGGTCTGAACATCTCTGCTTCAGGACCATTCAACATGGCAATTAAAGAACTTGCTGAGAAAGCCCGTAGAGTTTATTATGGTCTAAGGAAAACACTTTTTCAGTTTAACCTCCCTATTAGATTGTGGCTGAAAATCTTTGATGGGGTCATCAAACCCATTCTTCTGTATGGTAGTGAAATCTGGGGCTTGAGTTTTGCAAAACATCCTGGGAACTCACAGAAATACCTCAAATCTGGGATGTAGAGCAGAACTTGGAAAGTTCCCTCTCCTGTCTGAAATCCAGAGGAGGGCATCTAAGTTCTGGTTTCATTTATCTGAGAGTTCCCTTTCTGTCGGTCTCTCGACGTTGTGTCGAAGACGACAGATGGGGTTCGCCCTTGAGAACCAATCAACTCTGACTACTATAGAAAAGGCGAATGAAATTTGGCGAATGAAATTTGCATGCCGGGCTCCGCCCCCGGATGTCCGGTATAAAAGGAAGCCGGCGTGCAGCATTCACTCATCTTTTGTTCTTCAGAGCCCTCGCTCATGACTACGAACAAAAAGAACTCAACAAATTCTTCTTCTACTTCGCCGGATCTACGACGCAGAGCAGCGGATCGTCCCTTCCTGCAGCGACCTTCTCCTGGGCATCTCGGCGGTTCCGGAGGTGATAGAGATTTTTTCTAAAAGGTCCTTTTTAGGACTGAGCATTTCCAGCGCGGCATGTCCCGCTGTTCTCTTGGGTGCGGCACCCTCATCGAGG
The DNA here is from genome assembly GCA_006030095.1 of Triplophysa siluroides. Taxonomy (NCBI): domain Eukaryota; kingdom Metazoa; phylum Chordata; class Actinopteri; order Cypriniformes; family Nemacheilidae; genus Triplophysa; species Triplophysa siluroides. The sequence goes on from VCII01000720.1 coordinate 41,376, forward strand.
AGGGGGATGGACACGATCGCTTCATTAGGTGTCTGGGCGTCCAGCACACTGAAGCAGCGTTCGTTGACACATCTGCCCGCACTGCGGGCGGATTGTCACTCAGAAATTGCGGTCACGGGTGGCTGTCTTCCTACGGGAACCAGCCACCATTTCGTCTGCTACCCGGGCTATGACATCTGTGGCTACGGCCCCGATGACCACCCACGTAGCAGCGTTAGTGATATGGGGAACTCTGCGAACGTAAACCCGCCAGCCAAGTGCTCACGGGCCGATAGCACCCCGATTCGCTCTTCTGAACGTTCCCCAACCGGCGGTGGCATACCGTTCGGATCCTTAGGCACGCACTCGGAAACGATGTGTGACGTAGATGAGATGTCGTTCGCAGCATCGGAGGGAGACTGGCATCCGACTCTGACGAATCCGAGCTCCCCCCCAGGGGGTCGAGCTCAGGAGGAAGCAGAAGTGATGTCAACCATGCTAATCCGGGGATACGTGGTTCCTGGGGGCGGAGCGCGGTGCAAACCGCGCCCACCCCGGGTGCCATTTGTTTCCCGGAGGTGCATAAGGAGCTGTGTAAAACTAGGAGCGCTCCACGGATCGCTCCGGTCGAAACAGCTCCGGCGCCCTCACTTCCCTCGAGGGTGGGGCAGCCAAAGGCTACGTCGAGATCCCCCGGGTGGAACGTGCGGCTGCGGTGCATCTGTGCCGCAGACGGCTGCCGCTGGGGAGAATCGGCCACGCCTACCGTCCAACGCGTGTAGGACTTCGACATCTATGGTGCCGAAGCCTTGCGCTGCCGCGGCCGGGCTGCCTCCTCTCCTCTCTCTACGCCATGGCCATCCTGCAGGTCCGCCAGGCCAGGGCGTTGAGAGAGCTCAACGAGGGTAAGGCCGACCCAGGTATAATGCAGGATTTCTGTGCCGCCACTGACAGCGCTCTACGGAGCGACCAAGGTGGCGGCACGGGACCTGGGTCGGACGATGTCCACGGAAGTGGTCCAGGAAAGTCACCCCCGGCTGAACCTTGCGCAGATGAGTGACACCGAGAAAGTCCGCTTTCTTGATACACCCGTCTCGCAGGGTGGGCTGTTGGTACACCGTCGAGGACTGCGCTCAGCAGTTTTTGACGGTGAAGAAGCAGACAGTGGCGATTAGCCACATTTTGCGACTCGGCCGCCCTCAAGCCTCCGAGATCTCACGTCATGTCTGTTTCCCGGCAGCCCAGGACCCCTTCCACATCGGCTCCGGTTACTGTGCCCCCACAGGTGGCACCCCGGAAGTCGAGGTCGAGGGGGAAACCTCACCCCGTCTAGCTAACTTCTCACGAGAAGTGACACTGACGGGTAGACCCCAGGGGGAGCAACATCGGGCCCGACCTTCACAGCTACGGCTCTGATCAGTCGGTACGGGACGGCTCCTGCCTCGTCACCAAAGCCGGGCCCTTCTCAGGGCCTGGCGCCCACTTACTCACAGAGTGTTTTCTGTTTCCCTGGGAGTTCATCCTGCCGATCGCACACTCCACTGGACTGTTGCCCGGCAAACCCGACCCCACGCCCTGGCGAGGCGTAGGGTCGTACACACACGACAGCTGCTACCACTCTCAAAGACAGTGCGTGCAGCTGTCCCGCCAGGCAGGTAAGTAGGCAGAGCCTACCTTCCCTCCGGGCCCCTCCCCGCGACAGGGTTAGCTCCGCCAGCCATCGAACCACCCTCCATGGGAATGGTGAAGCAGACCGTCACCTTGGTCCCCCTGTCACAGTCCCTGGGAGCTCGAGAGCTGCCCACACTGTCTCGGTGGCTAAGGCAGACGGTTCGTCTTGGTTACTCGATCCAGTTCGCCAGAGACTCTCCCAAGTTTTGGGGCATCATCTCTCCCTCTGTCTGAGGCTAGGGACGCCTGCATACTTCGGGTAGAGGTCACCACCCTTCTGGCAAACAGGCATCGAGTTCGTCCCTCAAACCAAGATGTTCGGTGGGTTACAACCCGCACTTCATCGTTCCCAAGAAAGACGGCGGGTTGCCCCCGGAGGTCTGCGTACCCTGAACTAAGCACCTTCACAAGCTGCTGCTCAGGATGCTCACGCAGAGGCGCGTCCTGACATCCATCCAGGTGTCAGGATTGGTTCGTGGCAATCGACCTGAGATCCCTTTCGGTCTGTCCCTGTCTCCACGGTCTTCACGAAGATCGTGGAAGCCGCCCTTTCTCCCTGACGGGAGGAAGGTGTGCGGGTACTTAACTATCTCAACGACTGGCCTGACACACTCGTGAGATCTGTTATGTATACAAGGGGCCTGGTGCTCCGGCACCCAGGTCGATTGGGAATCCAGGTCAACCGAGGAAAGGACTAGCTCTCCCCAGGGCAGAGCATCCTCTTTTTCGGTAGGGAACTCAACTCTGTCACCATGTCGGCGCAACTGTCCGCAGTACGCGCCCAGCCGGTGTTGAACTGCCTGGAACATTTCAGGCAGAGCGCGTCCCCCTGAAACGATTCAGAGGCTCCTGGGCATGGCGTCCTCGTCGGGTGAGACCCCTCGGGTTGATGCACATGAGACCGCTCTAACACTGGCTTCAGAGTCAAGTTCCGAGGAGAGCGTGGCACACCGGCAGCAGGTGCATGGTGATGACGCCCTGCGGCCGACGCACCAAAACCCCTGGTCTTCCATGACTTTTTCGACGGACTAAGGTCCCTCAGGGCAGGTTATGAGGCAAGTCGTGGTGACGACGGACGCCTCCCTGCAGGGGTGCGGTGCAGTGTGTAACGGGCACGCAGGCGGGGCATTGGGCGAACCCCCACCTGCGCTGGCATATCAATTGCCAGGAGTTGTGGGCAGTGCTTCTTGCACTGAGCAGGCTGCGGCCTCTCGTGCGGGACAAGCACGTGCTGGTCCGAGGATGGCACTACAGCTGTAGCGTACATCAGAATTTAGGGTGGCGTTCGCTCACAGCAGCTAACACAACTTGCTCGACGCCTCCTCCGGTGGAGTCAACAGGTGATCCGTTCCCTGTGGGCCACACTCACCTCGGGCAAACTGAACTAGACAGCCGACGCGCTCTCTTGTCAGTTTATGCCTCGTAGAGAGTGGCGACTCCACCCCCGCATGGCCGCTTGGTACTCCCTGTCGAGGCTCTCGACACGGATATCCTTGCGCACAGCTGACCGCGGGACGGGCGGAAGCACCTTCCCCCCCCTAGGAGCCTCCTTGCACAGACACTGTGCAAGGCCAGGGAAGAGGAGCACCAAGTGTTATTGGTTACACCGCACTGGTCTAACCGCACTTGACGTCAGAGCTTAGGCTCTGGACAGCGACTCCCCTGACCCATTCCCCTGACAGAGGACCTGCTCTCTCAGGGGAAGGACACGTTTCTGGCATCCCAGATCAGACCTCGGAACACCATGTCTGGTCTCTAGACGGGACGAGAAGATCCTGAGTTGGCTACTCCCCCTCTATGGCGGAGACCATCACCCAGGCTAGGGCCCCATCTACTGGGCGGTTACACGCCTCTAGACGGCGCCGTTTCTTGTCCTGGTGTCTCTCTCAACGAGAAAGACCCACTGAGGTGCTCGATCAGGATTGTGTTGTCCTTCTTACGAGACTGGAGACTAACATCTCCCTCCACACTGAGTGTGTATGTAGTCGCTGTCGCCACTCATCACGACTCAGTTGATGGAAAGTTTCTAGGATGACACGACCTGGTCACCAGGTTCCTAAGGGGTGCGAGAGGGCGGCTCCGCCTCATCTCCGCTCCATACCCTCTTGGGACCCTAAGGGGTCCTCGGGGGGGCCTCTGGGCCCCCCAAGAGCCCCTCGGAGGTTCCGATCTTCCTCACCCGAGTAGACGGCCCTCCTGATGGCGCTCGCTTCCTTCAAGAGGTTAGGGCACCTCCGAGCATCCTCGTGTCCCCGGATTGCCTTGAATTCGGCCCCTGGTAGCTCTCACGTTATCTTGAGACCCAGGCCCGGATGCGTGCCCAAAAAGTTCCCACTACTCCCTTACGGGGCGAAGTGGTGAACTTGCAGGCGCTCCCCATTGGGGAGGAAGACCCAACCCCATCCGTGTTGTGTCCTGGACCGCACGCAGGGCCTCAGTAGCTCTGACCAGCTCCTTGTCTGTATTGGAGGACAGCAGAGGGGAAGGCTGTCTCCAAGCGAGGTTGGCGCACTGAGTCGTGGATGCCGTTACGACGACATTCCAATCTCAGAATCTCCCATGCCCACTGAGGGGAGTATAGCCACCTCCTGGGCACTGGCAGAAGCGCCTCTCTAGCAGACATCTGTAGAGCTGCGGGTGGGCTACGCCCAACACACCTCGCAAGGGTTAAACAACCTTAGCGTAAACCCCAGCCCACGTCCTGCGTGGCAACATGTAGGACTGGCATCCGGCGGGGCGTATGCCTGCGAAAGCATCACCCCACCCTCTAGGAGGCTGGGTCAGTGTGCTATCTACCTCTCTCCTTACCCTACTCCGGCTAAGGACAGGTACCCTATCCGCTTCCCTTCTTACCCAATCACTTGGTTAAGAATAGGCATTCTATCCATCACTAAGCAAGCACTAAGTGTCCCTTATGCCACTAACACGTATCGTATTCTGCTGCAGTCGTGAGAGGCTCTCAGGCTCTTCAGAACAAAAGATGAGTGAATGCTGCACGCCGGCTTCCTTTTATACCGGACATCCGGGGGCGGAGCCCGGCATGCAAATTTCATTCGCCAAATTTCATTGGCCTTTTCTATAGTAGTCAGAGTTGATTGGTTCTCAAGGGCAAACCCCATCTGTCGTCTTCGACACAACGTCTCGTTCCCTCCATCAGGGAACCGAGGTTACATACGTAACCGAGACGTTCACCAGACAACTACCATCATAGTGCTTTCAGACATAATACATCACATCCAGAGAGCGATCCTTATCTACACCTCCTGAACAAACATCAGCTGAACTCATCAGATCAGTTCAGACAGGCCAAACTCAGACACATTCTAAACACGACTCAAGAAGAATATCTTCTTCACTGGCAAAATAAGATCAATGACGTAAACAAATTAACGTGCTTCCGGAAAATAAGAACCGACTACAAATTGGCACCATACCTAATAAAACTGAAAGATTACAGGCAGAGAAAGCTTGTGTCCAAATATCGTCTGAGTGATCACAGTCTGTGTATAGAGACAGGTCGACACAGACAGAACTGGACAGCCAGAGATCATAGATTGTGTTCAAACTGCACTGATGGTGTTGTGGAGGATGAACTTCACTTTCTCACTCAATGTAGTAAATATCAAACCATCAGACAAAAGTATTTTATTTTAATAGGAAATGTTTATCCTGAATTCCATAGAGTGAATGATATAGAAAAACTATCATATCTTTTGGGGGAAATGGTAGAATGTATTGATCTGTCAGCACAATACTTGTTCTTTTGTCATAGCACGAGAGATAAAAACTAAGTCGTATTGATACTACTGTTAGTCTGGGTCCTTGTACATGTATTTATTATTATTAATTTTTATTGTTGCAATGTATTATTATTATTATTATTTTTATTTTTTATTATTTTTTTGCTTTCTTTTTAATGTTCATATTGTATATCTTATTATTACTCAATGCTTTGGCAATATTTGTGTTTGTTCACAGTCATGCCAATAAAGCTTATTTGAATTTGAGAGAGAGAGAGTGAGACAGAGAGAGAGACAGAGAGACAGAGAGAGAGAGAGAGAGAGAGAGAGAGAGAGAGAGAGAGAGAGAGAGAGAGAGAGTGAGTGAGTGAGTGAGTGAGTGAGTGAGTGAGTGAGAGAGAACAACAAGAGGCAATACACAGAATACATAACCGTGCTCTAAAAATGACATAATGTACTTAATGACAGCACATTGTGTGTTAACAGTCACAGGACAAAATATCTATTAAAGAAAAACTTGTTTACTTCTGAATCTAAAGGGTTGATTCACAAACTGAATAAAAAGACATTCGTTTAATTAAGGAACTACCAAAGGTTTGTCATAGCAGTGCTATAAAAAACATTTCTGCTTCTCCCCAAAAAAACTAAATGTTATTTTCTTTTATCATTTCTCTCTTGCCCTTGAATAGTCTGTGAAAAAAATGTTGTTGATTAACCAGGTAATTTATTTTTTGAAAGTTGAATCGAGTTTTTGTTGGTGAGCACTGCTGGTGAGAGAGAACAGACTGAAAGAAGCTCATAAGAGTTTTCCCAACTTGCAGAGCGCCGAGTTAACCGTGTCTACTTATTCACATTCACTACGAAAGCCAAAGTGCGCGCAAACTCTTGATTTAAACGACGCTGCCGCATCTGTAATTTGTTGCTGGTCCGCCACCATTATGCTCGTATTTCTTCTCCGCTGTGAGTGAGAATTTCCGTTCGTCTGACCACCGTAATCTGGGAGCGGCACCACAGGAAACAGTGAGTACAGTCGGTCTGGTAAACACAGTGTAGGTATGAATTCAGATCTTTTGTATTAGAAAGAAATCGATACTTCGTGCCAGAGTATCGATAACGTCTCGCGGGCCGAAATGTCGCGATAAATCGCCATATCGATTTTTCCCCCACCCTAATCTGAATGCACTGTAACTTTGGATAAAAGTGTCTGCCATAAACATTAATGTAAAATTGTCATTTAAATAATGACTTAATAACACAGAAACTGAGTAAACTTACCAACCAGCCACGAGCTCAGAGAGAACACAAGTAACGTGTGAAGCATTTTCAGAATATTGTGCAATAAAATAACATATAACAATAAAAAAACAATTTACACAATAAAAATGAAAGCAAACTTAAAAAAAAATACAATGAAAAAAACGAAAAAATACAATGAGAAAGAAAAAAAACTCTTTGATAATGAAAACAATAAACTAAATTGCACAAAAATGTGAAAATATTTTCGAATAAACTGCAATTTTCTTAACAATTTTCTAAGTTTCGTTTTTGCAAATAATAGTTTTGAATTCGCTGCTAGATTTTTCATTTGCGCTTTCAGAGTTTTCGTTCGCCTTTCTGGCACAAATCTCACGTGTGGGCGGGATTTATGGCCACTTCACTCTCATTGGTTAGTAAGATTTGGATTGACAGGAAGTTGATACTGAAGACAGTGCAGTGCAACGAATTTTAGAGAACGATCTGCATGCTGTTATCATTATTGTTTGTACTAAAACTACTTTCTTATTTAGTTAGTATATTAGTAATTGGTATTTGAAGTTGGTAAGTCATGCGCGGTGTGGATCCAAGCTTCTTTCTCATCATCGTCCTCCTCACCCTCAAGTAAATTAATGTAATTCAGATAATAAAGAAAATCACTAAAAGTTGTATTCCTGTACAATAGCAATTCTGTCTTTACTTTGCTCGTTCATTGTGTGCTTTAGATTTTTTGTCAGGTATTACTTTATGGACTATTACGATTATTTTCTTAAAAAGGAACGAACAACTTGCATTATATAACATCCAATAAAGACACGTTACAGATTATTGGGTTGTGCTAAATGAAAACATTGCTGCATAGTCACTGTACAGAGATTACAACTTTTAGCGATTTTATTATGTCGGTTACATAAAATGAACCTGAGGGTGACTTGTGTCCAGCTGAGGAGGAGGATGAAGATGTCGCTCTGGCATACAGTCTCCTTTTAAATAACTAAGTCCACTTATAAATCAATTGCTGTATCTTTCTTTTTAAACTCATGGTGAATGTACAGTATTATACCCCTTTCTTTACTTTCACTACTGTAGCGGGTACGACCGAGGGAGGTGCCGAAGAGAAGGGGTGTGGCTAGGAGAATAAAGGTGCCCGGTAGGAAAGAGTTGGGAGAGGTGTATGTTTCTGGCCGGCAGGAATGAAGGTGACACATCGACTCGCATTTTGATGTTGCGGTGCATAGTGCGTGTCCTGTGAAACACCCGGAAGCGACTATTGGAAAGGTAATTCGCCTGTTTATTAAAACCACCAACCTATTCAATTTAATATGTACGAGAAGGTTTTAATGGTTGTGTATTATAGCGTGTGACTTCCGAAGTGGACGGATGTTCATGCCGGATTCGGAGGAGTTTGTTGGTAGTGACCATGTGCGAGGGTGCACATAGGCAGGTCTCATTGGACTATTGAGATGGGTACGAAGGGTTGTTTAATTGGGGAATGCGGGATGAGGGTTTTTAATGTATTTATAATAAAGATGTGTTGTTTTCATTTGCAGTATGGCAACGGCTACTTTGGCTCGGCAAGGCCTAACCGTTGCTCTTGTTTATTTCTTATTTTTGGTTTAGAGTTTCTATTGATTTCTTTTGGTTTGATGACGCTTTTCTAGTCCGCCTGATACGGGAGGGTGTCTTGGCCTAGAGAGGAGGCCTAGGCGTGACTAGAGTTATTTTTGTTTGTTTTTTTTTGTTTTATGTGACCCTTTCCCACTGCATGGCTGCCGCGAGGACGGAAGGTAAAACGCTGTAGGCAGAGATGAGACCTTGATTATTATTTATAGTAATCTCACCAGGGTTCCTTATGTGATTGTTATGCTGTGTTTGCGTGTATATTTTTGGTTTCCTTAATTTGATTTGCTGTGCTGTGGATGTATTGTGAAATCTCATCTCTGCTGAGGTAATTTGGGGACCGTCCTCGTGTGTAGTATTGTGTGAATGCCACCAATAAACTCTGGCAAACTTTTACCTGAACCTGTTTTGTGTAAGAGTATTCATTGAAGAGAGTACTGTAACATTTTGGCGTAGTCGGCAGGGTCTTTGTTGGTGGCATAAAATTAAGTGTAGTGGGAATTTTTTTTTTTTTTTTTTTCGGGATAACAAGAGCAACAATAGGCTGTGGTGTACTGCGGATAAAACTTTGTGACCGCATCGTGGGAAAAGATTGCAGGTTGCGCTATGGACCTCGAGCAGCAAGGACGGGAATTTGATGCATCAGTCTCCCCGGGACTTCAAGTGGAAATATGGACAATGCTGATTCACCTGTAATGGACAGAGGGCAACAAGTGTTGTTGATTCAACAGGCTGAGAAGGTACCAAAGTTCTCAGGGGTTCTGAATGGGACAGATGCTGTTACCATTGAGGAATGGATTGAACTAGTTGAAATGCATGTTCAAACTAAAGCTACGATTAAGGAGAAAGCGTTATGGGTGTATAATCATTTAGAGGGTGCTGCTAGACTAGAGGTTAAGTATCTTCCAAAGGTGGAAAAGGAATGTGTGGAAAGTATATTTCGAGTGTTAAGAGAAATTTATGGGTGTTCACATTCTCACATTTCCCTGCAACGTCGGTTTTTTAATCGTAAACAACGGGAGGGAGAATCTTTATTAGATTATTCCCATGCTTTAATGACTTTGACTGATCAAATTGTGAAGTCAAACGAATTGGCTGAAGCTAAGTCTCAAAAAGATCTTCGTGACCAATTTTGTGATGGGGTGAGAGATCCTACATTGGGTGTGAGATTAAGAGATCTAGTTCGGTTAAATCCTAATTGGACAATTCGTGATGTACGTAGGGAAGCAGTTCAATGGATAACACAATGTGAGGGACAGTATGTTAAACCAAAGCCAAAAGACACCCCATATTTTTCCAATGAGACTCAGATTAAGGGGATGTATGAACAGAAGCCTATAAGCAGTCGGAGTATGCAGAACTTAGAGCTCTAATAGAGGCACAGCAGAGTCAGTTGGAATTATTGGTAAAGGCATTAAACCCAGTGAAACCGAGTGTTACGGCTTTTATCCCTACTCCTTCCTCTAGAAATAAGAGGATGGAGAGCGAGTTGAGATGTTTTCGGTGTGATCAGTTGGGTCACATGGCACGTTATTGTTCTGCTCCTCCACAGCTTAGGCCGAAACAAGCAGGAAAGGAAAATCTGGCTCAAGAGGGAAACTAGAACCCGCCAGTGTACAGAGCCACACGCTGGTGGGGAAAACATCAGGCTCAGGTATGGAGACAATGCGAGTACTTGTAAGCCATTGCCCAGTAGTAGAAGTGAAGTTTGGGGATAGGATAATTCCATCTTTGTTGGACACGGGGTCAATGGTTACAACTATAACAGAGTTGTTATTATATGTTTTTTTTCCCAACTTCCGTTAAAAAATTGCTCGTGGTTAGATCTCAGAGCGGGTAATGGGTTAGAGTTACCTTATTTGGGCTATTTGGAATTAGATGTCATGATTTTGGGTAATTGTATGCCAGCTATGGGCGTACTGGTAGTGAAGGATCCTAAAGACCCACAGATGCAGTGTAAGAAACTAGGAACCCCAGGGGTACTAGGAATGAATGTTATTAAGGGATTTTTTCGGGAGTTGTTTCAGCAACATGGCACTAGCCTCTTTGACATTCCAGTTGTACAAGAGTTGGACTCAGGATGGAGAAGAGCTTTGAGGCATTGCCAGGTTGAAGAAACGATCTTAAACTCACCCGAAGCCTATAAGGTTAAAGTGCGGGGAGGATCCTCAGTGCAGGTGGCAGGGGGGGCTTTAACATTTGTCCCCGTCACATGCCCTAAAGTCCCTTCGCAGGGGCATGTTGATTTTCTGGTAGAGTCGTTGGATTTCGAAGAAGGTGGGTTGCCAGAGGGGTTACTGATATCGTCAGCTTTTATTTCTTCAGAAAATGGAGTGGCCTATATACCTGTGACTAATGTTAGCCATTCGGATGTGTGGTTAACGCCACGGAGGGTGGTGGCACGGGTGCGGGTAGCCAACGTAGTGGCCGAACAGGCTTTACAGAATGAGTCTCTAATGCCATCTAGGAACAGGGAGAACACAAGTGTTGCAATGTCTCAGCAAGTTGAAGTGGTGGAGGGAGGTTGGGAATCTTCCTTCTTTTAACGGGTTAAGTGAGTCTGAACGGTTGCAGGCTAGTGCACTGCTGACCAAGTACCGCACAGTGTTCGCAAAGAACGACTTTGATGTTGGTTGCACTAACCTAATAACACACGAAATTCCCCTTTTAGACGAGACTCCGGTACGCCAGCCCTATCGGCGGATTCACCCCTCACAGTATGAGGTGGTAAGAGCTCATATTAAACAGCTGCTGGATAGTCAAATCATCAGGGAGAGTTGTAGTCCCTATTCATCTCCTATTGTGTTAGTGCAAAAGAAGGATGGAGGCCTGAGAATGTGTGTGGACTATAGACAGTTGAATGCAAAGACAAGGAAAGATGCTTTTCCATTGCCCCGGATTGAAGAGTCTTTGGATGGCCTCACCGGAGCAAAATGGTTCTCCACTCTGGACTTAGCCAGTGGTTATAGTCAGGTGGAAGTGGCTGAGAAAGACCGTGCTAAAACAGCTTTTTGCACCCCGTTTGGACTATTTGAATTTAATAGAATGCCATTTGGGCTATGTAATGCGCCGGGTACTTTCCAGCGCCTTATGGAGCGTATGTTTGGAGACTGTCGGTACCAATCAGTGTTATTGTACCTGGATGATTTAATTGTTTTTCATCGTCTGTACAACAACACTTGGTGAGGTTGGAGGAAGTTTTTTGCGGTTGCAGAGACAGGGCTTGAAAGCAAAACTGTCTAAGTGTAACTTTTTCCAAACACGGGTGAAGTACCTCGGCCATGTGGTCTCGACGGAGGGGGTGGCGACAGACCCCGATAAGGTTGCAGCGGTAAGGGACTGGAAAACTCCTAGCGATTTGGCAGAGCTGCGTTCCTTCCTTGGTTTTGCCAGTTACTATCGCAGATTTATCGCTGGGTTTGCAAAGATGGCAGCACCATTACATCAGGTAGTGGCACAGTTAAGTGTGGCTAGAAAGAGGGGAAAGACCCCAAAGAAGCCTATTGACTCATGTTGGAGTGCAGCATGTGATGCTTCATTTGATCAGCTGAAACAAGCTTTGATTTCAGCTCCGGTTTTAGCTTACGCCGATTTCCAGAAGCCATTTGTGTTAGAGGTTGATGCCAGTCACTCGGGGTTAGGGGGAGTACTGTCGCAGGAACATGATGGTCAGCTACGGCCGGTTGCGTTTGCTAGTAGGGGCCTTAGGCCGTCAGAGAGAAACATGCAGAACTACAGCTCAATGAAGTTAGAGTTCCTGGCCCTTAAGTGGGCAGTCTCTGAGAAGTTTAGGGAATATGCTAGGGTCACCCTGTGTTGTGTACACAGATAATAATCCCTTGCGGTATTTGAACACAGCGAAATTGGGAGCAGTAGAACAGAGGTGGGCTGCCCAGCTAGCTGCATTTGATTTGACTCTGAAGTACCGTCCAGGGTCCCGAAATGGCAACGCTGATGCACTGTCTCGTCAGTATAGCGAACCACAGTTGGCTGAGATGTCAGGGGATATAGTGGATGAGTTATACTGGGTGTACAGGCTGAAGTTTCGACTTTCCCAGGGTGCTCGGAAATGGAGTTGGGTAGGCTGCAGGAACAAGATCTAGTGATTGGACCACTGATGTCGTATTTGAGGGAGGGGCGGTTCCCCAGCCCAAAGGAGCGAGCAGTGTTTGGGGTAGGGACAAAGGAACTCCTTAGGCAGTGGGAGCGCCTGATGGAGAAAAATACAGTGTTGTATCGTGGTCTTCACCCTCCAGATGGAGGAAAGGGGGTTTATCAGTTAGTGTTACCTAAGTGTTTGCAGGAAGAAACACTGCGTAGCCTCCATGATAAGCATGGGCATCAAGGGGTGGAGCGAACTCTGCAGCTGGTGCGGGGACGCTGCTATTGGCCAGGTATGACAAGGGATGTGGAGAAGTGGTGTCAGGAATGTGGTAGGTGTATCTTGGCTAAAGCTGTGCAGCCTAAGGTTAAGCCCTTTTTGGGGAGCATCCAGGCAAATAGGCCCCATGAGGTGGTAGCAATAGACTTTACTGTGTTGGAGCCAGCATCCGATGGCCGAGAGAAACGTACTGGTCCTAACCGATGTCTTTTCCAAGTAACCCAAGCCATCCCGACCAAAGACCAGCGGGCTAGCACGGTGGCGGACGTGTTAGTGAAGCACTGGTTCAATCTGTTTTGGTCCCCCTAGTAGGATTCATTCCGATCAAGGCAGAAATTTTGAGAGCAGTTTAATACGGCAGCTGTGTAAAATCTATAACATTCAGAAGAGTCGCACAACACCTTACCATCCACAAGGTAATGGCCAGTGTGAGCGGTTTAACCGTACCCTGCATGATTTGCTACGCACTTTACCCCCTGAGCAGAAGAGACGCTGGCCGCGGTATCTCGCGCAATTGGTTTATGCCTATAACACCACAGTCCATCAGTCAACTGGTAGGACCCCTTATTACCTAATGTTCGGCAGGGAGCCGCGTCTACCTGTAGATTTTCTATTTGGAGATGAAAACTGAAGAGGGAGAGGTGGGGTGGAAGATTGGGTAAGGGAGCACCAGGAAATATTGGAAGACGCCTATAGGCATGTTAGGGAACGGTTGAAGTCAAGGAGGCAGTTACGAGATCAGAATTATGTGCCCAAGATCAATGACACCGGTATAGGAGAGGGAGAGTTGGTCTATACCCGTAATCATTCTATTAAGGGCGTAATAAGATTCAGGACCGATGGGATGCCACGCTGTATAAGGTGGTGCGGCAGCCGAGGGAAGGGGGTGCCCCATACTCCATTATTCCCGTGGGCCAAGAAGGTCCAATACGACAGGTACACAGAGCAGAACTCAGAGGTGTACCGAGGACAATGGTAGGGGTAGGAGGGCACCCCTTGGCCGATAAAGAGGCCGAGGGAGAAATGGAGGGTGGTAATGATGTTGAGGAGGTAGAGTTTCACCCTGGGGAAATGTGGCAGGTTGATTCATGGGATGAGATTAGATCTCCAGACCCGCCTGTAAGCAATCTTGAAGAAGAGGGTGAGTTTGAGGGGATGGAAGATGCCACACAAATAGGGCAGGGTCCCCGTAGATCTGCTAGGAGTACAGCCGGTAAACATTCTAATCCCTATCGGTTGCCCCGATCAACTGGGAAGACAAACGAGGTAGAAGATTAATAAGGTTTTTTTCATCGTCGGGTCGCCGATGCATTTCGAGGGGGTGGAATGTAGCGGGTACGACCGAGGGAGGTGCCGAAGAGAAGGGGTGTGGCTAGGAAATAAAGGTGCCCGGTAGGAAAGAGTTGGGAGAGGTGTATGTTTCTGGCCGGCAGGAATGAAGGTGACACATCGACTCGCATGTTGATGTTGCGGTGCATGCGTGTCCTGTGAAACACCCGGAAGCGACTATTGGAAAGGTAATTCGCCTGTTTATTAAAACCACCAACCTATTCAATTTAATATGTACGAGAAGGTTTTAATGGTTGTGTATATAGCGTGTGACTTCCGAAGTGGACGGATGTTCATGCCGGATTCGGAGGAGTTTGTTGGTAGTGACCATGTGCGAGGGTGCACATAGGCAGGTCTCATTGGACTATTGAGATGGGTACGAAGGGTTGTTTAATTGGGGAATGCGGGATGAGGGTTTTTAATGTATTTATAATAAAGATGTGTTGTTTTCATTTGCAGTATGGCAACGGCTACTTTGGCTCGGCAAGGCCTAACCGTTGCTCTTGTTTATTTCTTATTTTTGGTTTAGAGTTTCTATTGATTTTTTTGGTTTGATGACGCTTTTCTAGTCCGCCTGATACGGGAGGGTGTCTTGGCCTAGAGAGGAGGCCTAGGCGTGACTAGAGTTATTTTTGTTTGTTTGTTTGTTTGTTTTATGTTGACCCTTTCCCACTGCATGGCTGCTGCGAGGACGGAAGGTAAAACGCTGTAGGCAGAGATGAGACCTTAATTATTATTTATAGTAATCTCACCAGGGTTCCTTATGTGATTGTCATGCTGTGTTTGCGTGTATATTTTTGGTTTCCTTAATTTGATTTGCTGTGCTGTGGATGTATTGTGGAATCTCATCTCTGCTGAGGTAATTTGGGGACCGTCCTCGTGTGTAGTATTTGTGTGAATGCCACCAATAAACTCTGGCAAACTTTTACCTGAACCTGTTTTGTGTAAGAGTATTCATTGAAGAGAGTACTGTAACACTACAGTACACCTCATAAAACAGTCCCGATACATTCAAATGGCATTTATGTTTTTAAAACGCTACAACAAAACAATTTCATAAGGTGACGCAAGGCCTTCAGAATGTGTTATTAATTTAGTCTGTCACTTGCAAACAACTAATACATTGTGTATTCACACACCTACATAAAACAGGTTAAAGAAAAGCAGAATAGAGACTTCTTACAATATAAACAAACATTTAAAGATAGAAACACATAAAATGCCACCACGATTATAAATATGAACTGGAAGCATAACACTTTATTATATATCTCCTAAAGACTCACTGGGGGCATCTCGTTGTCCTGATACCACTGTAATTATAAACTATAGACTGCTGTCTGACGGCCTCTAAACCCATGTACAGTTGCATGTGGATATGGCTGGCTAGCTGTATTCACTCGATGTTGGCTTGTTGTTACGGCGTGATAGAGCCTGGAAACGTGTCCCACTTTAAGTGCGTGAACGTTGGCAACCCTGCTAATATACTAATAAAATAAGAAAGTTATTTAAGAACAAACACTAAAACAATACAATACAGAAAACCGCAAGCAGATCGCTCTCTAACCCGCTGCACTGTCTTCAGTATCGACTTCCTGGTCAGGGAGCTGTCAATCCAAATCTCACTAACCAATGAGAGTAAAGTGGCCATAAATCCCGCCCACACGTGAGATTTGTGCCAGAAAGGCGAACGAAAACTCGGAAAGCGCAAATGAAAAATCTAGCAGCGAATTCAAAACTATTATTTGCAAAAACGAAACTTAGAAAATTGTTAAGAAAATTGCAGTTTATTCGAAAATATTTTCACATTTTTGTGCAATTTAGTTTATTGTTTTCATTATCAAAGAGTTTTTTTTCTTTCTCATTGTATTTTTTCGTTCGTTTTTTTAAAGTTTGCTTTCATTTTTATTGGCACAAAAGGAATCCCATACTAGAATACCACAAGAGATCAGATTAAAAGACCTCCACCCCCTGTGTGAAGTTAGGAGGTGTGGCTTTAAGTGTGTGTGTGAGAGAGAGAGAGTGAGAGTTGAACTCTTTGACCCTTTCATGCCTAGAGGTCACTACCATCACTGGCTGTATTTCAGTCTCCACCCTTACAGAAAATAACACATGAATTTCATCTTTATCACCTGTGAGCACATGTTTTTATGCACGTGTGAAATTCATCTGGCTTTTGTGTAAGGGCTGAGCTCAAGGCTCCTCCTCAAAAGTTGGCGGATCTAGACGTTGTGAGGGCTTTCCTATATTTTTGAGTATTATCCTCCCATGCTGTACGACATACCTCTAATTTTAGTTATCTTAAAGTCGCGCTCCATTTTCTTGAGAGTCCTAGTGTGTTCATAATTACACAGTGTTGGGCCGCCATTTTTATTCTTCTTTAAACGCAGAGGAGCAACTGTGTCCAGCATTTCCGAGAAGGTGGAGTTAATTTTTTAATGGTATTGTCAATATCTTTAGCGTTATTTCTCATGCGGTTTGAGACAATTCAGGCAGATTATCGAGAAATGCATCTTTGGTGGTTGAAGTTATTGTTCTACCGTATTTGTAAAAAGCAGTTTGATTTGCAGCCGTAGGCCAAACAACATGACTGACCCCTCTGTTTTAACTGTTGCCCCACTTGTGCCCCCAGTGGGAAAAATCCTTGAATCGCCCCTGGTCTGCGTATGAAGTGAAGCACCTTGATGGACATTAAATCCGGCTAATTCTCATAAATCCGTGTTCCATGAAATAACTGACAAGTCTTTGTTTTATAACGGTTTACAACAGTTTTCTGTGTGTTTTTTATTTGTGTGTTTGGTGATGCAGGTCAAATGAAGGAGCTGCTAGTGATGGAGAGGCATTCTGTTACTCCACAGACTGATCTTACTGATGTAAAGAGTGATAATGTGAAGTGGAAGTTCAATGGCACGGATTTAACTGACTCAAGATTCACAAATAATTCCATTACTGTCATGGGTGAGTGACGTAGCTATTTATTCATAATGCTGTAAAAGTTGTGTACGCTAAATTCAACTATTTCGACTATGGCTATATTTTCAGCCGTCTGTGTTATAGATTAATTTTACAGGCGTAAATAAATGACCAGACTGTGTGTGTGTGTGTTTGAGTTTATTTGGCATTGCGCAGACGATCAAATATCACAGTACAATGAGAGCGCTGCGCCTTCTGAGACCTCTCGCGGTACTCTGATGTCATCTGCGTTGATCTTCTCTGAGCTGCTGAACATCATTGAGCTGCTGTCATTGACAAGAACCTGAATGAGCTCACAACAAACCAGAGACTCACAACAACATCTTGTACAGTTCAGACAGTCAGTGATGCTTGAGGAGGATTAGATTATGTGAGGGGATGGATCGTTCATGTGTGTGTTAGACAGAGATGTTTAGAGTTATTTACAACACATTTTGACATGTTTATTCTGGAAACACATTTAGTCAAATACGTTTCGTAATATAGTGATATTTACACAGAATGTCATTCATATCATGACTTGATTTAGGCCAAAATGACAGGAACAGTGACACTAATAACACGTATGTCTCTCTTTAACCATAATTGGTCCAGTGGTATCTGTTATAGTTTACATTTACATTTATGCATTTGATATTTTATCCAAAGCGACTTACATTGCATTATCCTATACATTTATACATAGGTATGTGCAATCCCCTGGGATCCAACCCACAACACTCTTACTACTGAGCTACAGGAAAGCTAGTTAGGGCCCGAGAGCCCTCTTGTTTCTGTGTTGTTTATTAGGGCCCGAGCACGAAAGAGCAAGCCACCGGCTTGCTCTGCAGTGCAGAGCCCTCTTGTTAGGGCCCGAGCACGAAAGAGCAAGCCACCGGCTTGCTCTGCAGTGCAGAGCCCTCTTGTTTCTGTGTTGTTTATTAGGGTTCGAGCCCGAAGGGCTAGAAACCTATTGTATTTGTTAGTTTATTATTATTATTAGGGTTCGAGCCCGAAGGGCTAGAAACCTATTGTATTTGTTAGGATTTTTAGGGTTCGAGCCCGAAGGGCTAGAAACCTATTGTATTTGTTAGGATTATTATTATTCTGCCATAAAACTGATACTGCAGCCCAAACCGTAAGGCCGACAGAGCTGAGACTCAGTCAGATGGTAGTAGTCCTTGTCGCTACTCAGATACACGGAGCCAGCCATATCGGCCCATAGGTGGCACTATAGCAATACCAAACGCGTTTGCGCTTGTTACTCCTAAACCGTTTGTCGCACACCCAAGTGTCTTATATCAGTGTAATCACTGGCTCAAAACTTAAAAAACGTATATCTCCGATTTTATTTCCGTCATTATAGATTTTTCGCCAATTAGCATTTTATGAAAAAAAAAAAAAAATGAACGAGTCCCTGGATTTTTGCCCTATTGGAACCAAACCAACGCTGATGGATTCTGTTGAGTGTGAATGTAAATAATTATCGAAAAAAAGTTGAATTTTCAATTCACGGTAGCTAGGTGGCGCTAAAACGTCCAAACCGGAAGTGGCATATTTAGTTAAAACGGCCATAACTCGTGAACCGTTTGAGATATGTTCATGGGGCTTGGTACGTATACGTAGACTCTCAGTCCGAGGTCACATTAAAAAATAGGCGGCGATCCGCCACTAGGTGGCTATAATAGGAATAAACTAAAAAATGGCTATAAATAGGCAACCGTTTGCCCGATTGACTTATTATTTGGTTTGGTGTGTCTTTGTGTCATGTCCCATGACTGTCAAAAAGGACATTGGCGTATCTCAAAAAACATGGCCGCCATCGGCCGATGAAGTTTGAGCCCTCGTTACACCGGCTTAACAAAGGCTGATCATAACGACACTCACCGGACTTATTCGTCTCATGGTCCTGAAGGTCTGTAAGAAACATGAACTTCTTCGGCCACCGGGGAACAAAATAACGCTTTTGGAGTGCATAAACAACTGTGTATCACGTGACATTTGACATATACCCAAACTATTTATATCATATGATAGCTCTCTTTATTCTGAGCAATTTTGCCTCTTGAACTACTTCTGTCGATCGAACGGTTCGTGAGTTATCGCTGATGATGTCAAAAACCTACTTTTGCGAACTAGTCGTTGGTTTTTCGACCGATCGGAACCAAAACAATGCAGATGACTTCTGTGGGAAGTGTTTTTAAATAATTATCGAAAAAAAGTATAAAAATGTCTTTTCATGGTCGCTTAGGGGCGCCAAAATAAAAAAATGGGCGGAGCCTATCACATTAAAATGGCCATAGATCCAGAACGGCTGAACATATAATCATGGGGCTCGGGGAATATGTGTATACCATCACTCCGACGTCACATGCAAACGAACGTGGCGTTTGGACACTAGGTGGCGCTATAACAGTAAAAATGGCTAATGTACATGTCTTTTGGTGGCCTAGACAACATTGTGTCACGTGACATTTGACCCAATACACAAACTATTGATATCAAACGATAGATCTCCTCATTCATAACAACTTTGCCTCTTGAACCATTGATGTCTATCAAATGGTTTGTGAGTTATTGGTGATGATGTAAAAAACCTACTTTTGCTAACTTGTTCAAGGATTTTCAAGCAATTTCAAAATTTCCACCCAGTACATTTCTCTGGGACTCTCTAGGTCAATAATCATCAAAAACATGTTGAGATTTTTTAGTTGTGGGACCATAACAGGGTCCTTTATTATATTAGCGTGAAACGAGTACGTTGAAGGTCGCTACTCCTTAATAAATAATCCAACTGACTTGCCATTAAGAACTATTATACATATTATGCCTCAAAACAAGCATGCAACATGTGATTCTCATCGGAAGAGGCATGCCTTCACAACAGTCAAAAAGGTGAATTATCATTCATTTAAATGGCTTTTTTATACATGTCTTCTAATAATCTTCTAATCAGCCAGTCACATAGCATAAACTCAATCCATTTTGGCATCTACATGTGGTGAACACCACTTGCTGAAGTTCAAACCGAGCATCAAACTGGAGAAAAAAGCTATTTTGAAGAATGTGCATTGGATTAACAAAAAATACCTATATATCTGCAATAGAATGCCATAGAGACACAGGGCTTGGTTCGTTTCACTTGTGGTTATGTGTTATCAATTGACAGGTGCCATGCCACACCCATAGCGACTAAACAAGTTAACTTAGTGACCATTAGGCTAGACCTATATCTCTGCAATAGAACATCGTAGAGACACTGGGGTTGTTTCGTTTGACTTGTGGTTTGATGTGTTATTAATTGGCAGGTGCTATTCCACGCCCATGGCAACCGAACAGCTTAGCTTAGCAACCGTTTAGCAAGATCTATATCTCTGCAACAAAACATCGTCGAGACATGAGAATTGGTTCATTTTCACTCGTCCCTCGGGTATTATCGGGGTGTGTTACCCCTGTGTTTGCATACGAGTTGTGCTAGCATGCGGTCCGTATTACCGGTTATCAGCACAATTTTGGGGCGGTATTTTTCTCATGGTGTAGAAAAAAAAAATAATCTGAGCTTCCATCGGATACGGTCGAGAGTGTGTTACGGCGCGATTCCTGAGCTAGTGCTCGGGGTGGAGGTTTGGCCATGCACCTGGGGGGTCATTGATAAACACATCAAAACCCACACAGGGAACGAACAAGCCCCTGTGTCTCTATGGCATTCCGATTTCAGATAATAGGGTATTTTTTTGTTAAGCCATGCACATTTCAAAATAGCTTATTTTTTTCTCCAGTTTTTTGCTGCTTCGGTTTGGAACTTCAGCAAGTGGTTTTCACCACATGTTAAATCCAAAATGGATTGAGTTTATGCATGTGACCTGGCAGTGATTAGCAAGATTATTAGAAGACATGTAATAAAAAAGCCATTTAAATGATGATAATTCACCTTTTTGACTGTTGTGAAGGCATGCCTCTTCCTATGAGAATCACATTTTGCATGCTTGTTTTGAGGCATATATGTATAATAGTACTTAATGGCAAGTCAGTTGGATTTATTTATTAAGGAGTAGCGACCTTCACGTATCGTTTCACGCTAATAATAAAGGACCCTGTTTATGGTCCCAACAACTAAAAACTCAACATGTTTTTGATGATTATGGACCTAGAGAGTCCAGAGAAATGCACTGTGGTGAAGTTTTGAAATTGCTTGAAATCCTTGAACAAGTTTGCAAAAGTAGGTTTTTTTACATCATCACCAATAACTCACAAACCATTTGAATAGACATCAATGGTTCAAGAGGCAAAGTTGTTATGAATGAGGAGATCTACGTTTGATATCAATAGTTTTTGTGTATTGGGTCAAATGTCACGTGACACAAGTTGTCTAGGCCACCAAAAGACATGTACATTTAGCCATTTTTACTGTTATAGCGCCACCTAGTGTCCAAACGCCACTTCGTTTTGCATGTGACGTCGGAGTGATGGTCTACACATATCCCGAGCCCCATGATTATATTTTTCAGCCGTTCTGGATCTATGGCCATTTAAATGTGATAGGCTCCGCCCTTTTTTTTATTTTGGCGCCCCTAAGCGACCATGAAAGGAACATTTTTATACTTTTTTTCGATAATTATTTAAAATCACTTCCCACAGAAGTCATCTGCATTGTTTTGGTTCCGATCGGTCGAAAAACAACGACTAGTTCGCAAAAGTAGGTTTTTGACATCATCAGCGATAACTCACGAACCGTTCGATCGAC
Source organism: Triplophysa siluroides (assembly GCA_006030095.1). Classification (NCBI taxonomy): domain Eukaryota; kingdom Metazoa; phylum Chordata; class Actinopteri; order Cypriniformes; family Nemacheilidae; genus Triplophysa; species Triplophysa siluroides. The sequence continues at coordinate 63,046 of VCII01000720.1, forward strand.
AGAAGTAGTTCAAGAGGCAAAATTGCTCAGAATAAAGAGAGCTATCATATGATAAAATGTTTGTGTATATGTCAAATGTCACGTGATACACAGTTGTTTATGCACTCCAAAAGCTGTTATTTTGTTCCCCGGTGGCCGAAGAAGTTCATGTTTTTCTTACAGACCTTCAGGACCATGAGACGAATAAGTCCGGTGAGTGTCGTTATGATCAGCCTTGTTTAAGCCGGTGTAACGAGGGCTCACAACTTCATCGGCCGTGGCGGCCATGTTTTTTTTTGAGATACGCCAATGTCCCTTTTTTGACAGTCATGGGACATGACACAAAGACACACCAAACCAAATAATAAGTCAATCGGCAAAACGGTTTGCCTAGTTATAGCCATTTTTTTTAGTTTATTCCTATTATAGCGCCACTAGTGGGGATCGCGCCTATTTTTAATTGTACCTCGGACTGAAGTCTACGTATACGTACCAAGCCCCATGAAAATATCTCAACGGTTCACGAGTTATGGCCGTTTTAACTAAATATCCACTTCCGGTTTTGACGTTTTTAGCCCACCAGCTACCGTGAATTGAAAATTCAACTTTTTTTTTTCGATAATTATTTCATTCACACTCAACAGAATCCATCAGCGTTGGTTTGGTTCCGATAGGGCAAAAATCCAGGGACTCGTTCATTTTTTTTTTTTTTTTTTTCATAAATGCTAATTGGCAAAAATCTTAATACGGAAATTAAATCGGAGATATACGTTTTTTTAAGTTTTGAGCCAATGTTACAATGATATAAAACACTTGGGTGTGCGACAAACGTTTAGGTAACAGCGCAAACGCGTTTTCAGCCTATAGTGCCCACCTATGGCCGATTTGCTGGTCGTGTATCTGAGTAGCGACAAGGACTACTCCATGACTGAGTCTCAGCTCTGTCGGCTTACGTTTTGGGCTGGTTTTATGCAGAAAATAATAATAAAAGAAGAAGAAAATGAGGGTTTCATAGCCCTATCGGCTCGAACCCTAAAAATCCTAACAAATCCAATAGGGTTCTAGCCCTTCGGGCTCGAACCCTAAGACTAATAATAAAACTACCAATACACTTAGTTTCTAGCCCTTCGGCTCGAAACCGCTAATAAACACACAGAAACAAGAGGGCTCTCTGGCACTGCAGAGCAAGCCGTGGCTTGCTTTCGTCGCTCGGCGCCCC
>VCII01000721.1:0-18836 GCA_006030095.1 Triplophysa siluroides
ATAGTTGGTGTTAAGCTGTTTCTGTTCGCTTGGGAGAGTCAGAATGAGGAGTTTTGCACTGAAACAGCAATTGTGAAAATAGGCAGAGAGCAGAATGAAAAAGTGCGTTTAGCAAAGGAACAGAGTTAGTTGGTGTTAACTGTTTCTGTTCGCTTGGGAGAGTCAGAAATAGAGTTTTGCACTGAAATCAGCAATTTGTGAAAAATAGGCAGAGAGCAAATGAAATAGTGCGTTTTGCAAAGGAACAGAGTTAGTTGGTGTTAAGCTGTTTCTGCTTGGGAAGTCAGAAAGGGGAGTTTTGCACTAAAATCAGCAATTTGTGAAAAATAGGCAGAGAGCAGAATGAAATAGTGCGTTTAGCAAAGGAACAGAGTTAGTTGGTGTTAAGCTGTTTCTGTTCGCTTGGGAGAGTCAGAAGAGGAGTTTTGCACTGAAATCAGCAATTTGTGAAAAATAGGCAGAGAGCAGAATGAAAAGTGCGTTTAGCAAAGGAACAGAGTTTTGGTGTTAAGCTGTTTCTGTTCGCTTAGGAAAGTCAGAAATATGAGTTTTGCATTGAAATCAGCAGTGTGTGTAAAACAGGCTGAGAGCAGAATGAAATAGTGCGTTTTGCAAAGGAACAGAGTTAGTTGGTGTTAAGCTGTTTCTGTTCGCTTGGAGAGTCAGAGAGTTTTGCACTGAAATCAGCAATTTGTGAAAATAGGCAGAGAGCAGAATGAAATAGTGCGTTTAGCAAAGGAACAGAGTTAGTTGGTGTTAAGCTGTTTCTGTTCGCTTGGGAGAGTCAGAATGAGGAGTTTTGCACTGAAATCAGCAATTTGTGAAAAATAGGCAGAGAGCAGAATGAAAAAGTGCCTTTAGCAAAGAACAGAGTTCCTCTATGAAGCTGTTTCTGAATGCCTAGGAGAGTCAGAAATAGTTTTGCACTGAAACCAGCAGTGTGTGTAAAACAGGCTGAGAGCAGAATGAAATAGTGCGTTTTGCAAAGGAACAGAGTTAGTTGGTGTTAAGCTGTTTCAGAGCCCTTGGGAGTGTCAGAAAGGGAGTTTTGCACTGAAATCAGCAATTTGTAAAAATAGGCAGAGAGTAGAATGAAATAGTGCGTTTAGCAAAGGAACAGAGTTAGTTGGTGTTAAGCTGTTTCTGTTCGCTTAGGAAAGTCAGAAATATGAGTTTTGCACTGAAATCAGCAATTTGTGAAAAATAGGCAGAGAGGAATGAAATAGTGCGTTTAGCAAAGGAACAGAGTTAGTTGGTGTTAAGCTGTTTCTGTTCGCTTGGAGAGTCAGAAATGAGTTTTGCACTGAAATCAGCAATTTGTGAAAAATAGGCAGAGAGAATGAAATAGTGCGTTTAGCAAAGGAACAGAGTTAGAAGCTGTTTCTGTTCGCTTGGGAGAGTCAGAATGAGGAGTTTTGCACTGAAATCAGCAATTTGTGAAAAATAGGCAGAGAGCAGAATGAAATAGTGCGTTTTGCAAAGGAACAGAGTTAGTTGGTGTTAAGCTGTTTCGCTTGGAGAGTCAGAAATAGAGTTTTGCACTGAAATCAGCAATTTTGTGAAAATAGGCAGAGAGCAGAATGAAATAGTGCGTTTAGCAAAGGAACAGAGTTAGTTGGTGTTAAGCTGTTTCTGTTCGCTTGGGAGAGTCAGAATGAGGAGTTTTGCACTGAAATCAGCAATTTGTGAAAAATAGGCAGAGAGCAGAATGAAAAAGTGCCTTTAGCAAGAGACAGAGTTCCTCTATGAAAGCTGTTTTGAATGCCTAGGAGAGTCAGAAATATGAGTTTTGCACTGAAACAAGTGTGTGTAAACAGGCTGAGAGCAGAATGAAATAGTGCGTTTTGCAAAGGAACAGAGTTAGTTGGTGTTAAGCTGTTTCAGAGCCCTTGGGAGTGTCAGAAAGGGGAGTTTTGCACTGAAATCAGCAATTTGTAAAAATAGGCAGAGAGTAGAATGAAATAGTGCGTTTAGCAAAGGAACAGAGTTAGTTGGTGTTAAGCTGTTTCTGTTCGCTTGGAGAGTCAGAATAGGAGTTTTGCACTGAAATCAGCAATTTGTGAAAATAGGCAGAGAGCATGAAAAAGTGCGTTTAGCAAAGGAACAGAGTTAGTTGTGTTAAGCTGTTTCTGTTCGCTTGGGAGAGTCAGAATGAGGAGTTTTGCACTGAAATCAGCAATTTGTGAAAAATAGGCAGAGAGCAGAATGAAATAGTGCGTTTTGCAAAGGAACAGAGTTAGTTGGTGTTAAGCTGTTTCTGTTCGCTTGGGAGAGTCAGAAAGAGGAGTTTTGCACTGAAATCAGCAATTTGTGAAAAATAGGCAGAGAGCAGAATGAAAAAGTGCCTTTAGCAAGAGAACAGAGTTCCTCTATGAAAAGCTGTTTCTGAATGCCTAGGAGAGTCAGAAATATGAGTTTTGCACTGAAACCAGCAGTGTGTGTAAAACAGGCTGAGAGCAGAATGAAATAGTGCGTTTTGCAAAGGAACAGAGTTAGTTGGTGTTAAGCTGTTTCAGAGCCCTTGGGAGTGTCAGAAAGGGGAGTTTTGCACTGAAATCAGCAATTTGTGAAAAATAGGCAGAGAGAGAATGAAAAGTGCGTTTTAGCAAAGAACAGAGTTCTGTTTCTGAGTCAGAATTTTTTTGCACTGAAATCAGCAATTTGTAAAAAGGCAGAGAGCAGAATGAAATTGCGTTTAGCAAGGAACAGAGTTAGTTGGTGTTAAGCTGTTTCAGAGTCAGAATGAGAGTTTTGCACTGAAATCAGCAATTTGTGAAAAATAGGCAGAGAGCAGAATGAAAAGTGCGTTTAGCAACAGAGTTAGTTGGTGTTAAGCTGTTTCTGTTCGCTTGGGAGAGTCAGAATGAGGAGTTTTGCACTGAAATCAGCAATTTGTGAAAAATAGGCAGAGAGCAGAATGAAAAGTGCGTTTAGCAAGGAACAGAGTTAGTTGGTGTTAAGCTGTTTCTGCGCTTGGAGAGTCAGAAATGAGTTTTGCACTGAAATCAGCAATTTTGTGAAAAATAGGCAGAGAGCAGAATGAAAAAGTGCGTTTAGCAAAGGAACAGAGTTAGTTGGTGTTAAGCTGTTTCTGTTCGCTTGGGAGAGTCAGAAAGAGGAGTTTTGCACTGAAATCAGCAATTTGTGAAAATAGGCAGAGAGCAGAATGAAAAGTGCGTTTAGCAAAGGAACAGAGTTAGTTGGTGTTAAGCTGTTTCATTGGGAGTCAGAAAGGGAGTTTTGCACTGAAATCAGCAATTTGTGAAAAATAGGCAGAGAGCAGAATGAAATAGTGCGTTTAGCAAAGAACAGAGTTAGTTAAGCTGTTTCTGTTCGCTTAGGAAAGTCAGAAATATGAGTTTTGCATTGAAATCAGCAATTTGTGAAAAATAGGCAGAGAGTAGAATGAAATAGTGCGTTTAGCAAAGGAACAGAGTTAGTTGGTGTTAAGCTGTTTCTGTTCGCTTGGGAGAGTCAGAATAGTTTTGCACTGAAATCAGCAATTTGTGAAAAATAGGCAGAGAGCAGAATGAAAAGTGCGTTTAGCAAAGGAACAGAGTTAGTTGGTGTTAAGCTGTTTCTGTTCGCTTGGAGAGTCAGAATGAGGAGTTTTGCACTGAAATCAGCAATTTGTGAAAAATAGGCAGAGAGCAGAATGAAAAGTGCGTTTAGCAAAGGAACAGAGTTAGTTGGTGTTAAGCTGTTTCTGTTCGCTTGGGAGAGTCAGAAAGAGAGTTTTGCACTGAAATCAGCAATTTGTGAAAATAGGCAGAGAGCAGAATGAAAAAGTGCGTTTAGCAAAGGAACAGAGTTAGTTGGTGTTAAGCTGTTTCTGTTCGCTTAGGAGAGTCAGAAATATGAGTTTTGCACTGAAATCAGCATTGTGTAAAAAGGCTGAGAGCAGAATGAAATAGTGCGTTTTGCAAAGGAACAGAGTTAGTTGGTGTTAAGCTGTTTCTGTTCGCTTGGGAGAGTCAGAAAGGAGTTTTGCACTGAAATCAGCAATTTGTGAAAAATAGGCAGAGAGCAGAATGAAAAGTGCGTTTAGCAAGGAACAGAGTTAGTTGGTGTTAAGCTGTTTCTGTTCGCTTGGGTCAGAAAGAGTTTTGCACTGAAATCAGCAATTTGTGAAAATAGGCAGAGAGCAGAATGAAATAGTGCGTTTAGCAAAGGAACAGAGTTAGTTGCTGTTTCTGTTCGCTTAGGAGAGTCAGAAATATGAGTTTTGCACTGAAATCAGCAATTTGTGAAAAATAGGCAGAGAGCAGAATGAAATAGTGCGTTTAGCAAAGGAACAGTTAGTTGGTGTTAAGCTGTTTCTGTTCGCTTGGGAGAGTCAGAATGAGGAGTTTTGCACTGAAATCAGCAATTTGTGAAAAATAGGCAGAGAGCAGAATGAAAAAGTGCGTTTAGCAAAGGAACAGAGTTAGTTGGTGTTAAGCTGTTTCTGTTCGCTTGGGAGAGTCAGAATGAGGAGTTTTGCACTGAAATCAGCAATTTGTGAAAAATAGGCAGAGAGCAGAATGAAATAGTGCGTTTAGCAAAGGAACAGAGTTAGTTGGTGTTAAGCTGTTTCACCCTTGGGAGAGTCAGAAAGGGGAGTTTTGCACTGAAATCAGCAATTTGTGAAAAATAGGCAGAGAGCAGAATGAAATAGTGCGTTTAGCAAAGGAACAGAGTTAGTTGGTGTTAAGCTGTTTCTGTTCGCTTGGGAGAGTCAGAAAGAGGAGTTTTGCACTGAAATCAGCAATTTGTGAAAAATAGGCAGAGAGCAGAATGAAAAAGTGCGTTTAAAAGAACAGAGTTAAAGCTGTTTCTGAGGAGAGTCAGAAATATGAGTTTTGCACTGAAACCAATGTGTGTAAAACAGGCTGAGAGCAGAATGAAATAGTGCGTTTTGCAAAGGAACAGTTAGTTGGTGTTAAGCTGTTTCAGGGTCAGAAATAGAGTTTTGCACTGAAATCAGCAATTTGTGAAAAATAGGCAGAGAGTAGAATGAAATAGTGCGTTTAGCAAAGGAACAGAGTTAGTTGGTGTTAAGCTGTTTCTGATTGCTTGGGAGAGTCAGAATGAGGAGTTTTGCACTGAAATCAGCAATTTGTGAAAAATAGGCAGAGAGCAGAATGAAATAGTGCGTTTAGCAAAGGAACAGAGTTAGTTGGTGTTAAGCTGTTTCTCTTGGGAGAGTCAGAAAGGAGTTTTGCACTGAAATCAGCAATTTGTGAAAAATAGGCAGAGAGCAGAATGAAATAGTGCGTTTAGCAAAGGAACAGAGTTAGTTGGTGTTAAGCTGTTTCTGTTCGCTAGGAGAGTCAGAAATAGAGTTTTGCACTGAAATCAGCAATTTGTGAAAAATAGGCAGAGAGCAGAATGAAATAGTGCGTTTAGCAAAGGAACAGAGTTAGTTGGTGTTAAGCTGTTTCTGTTCGCTTAGGAGAGTCAGAAATATGAGTTTTGCACTGAAATCAGCAATTTGTGAAAAATAGGCAGAGAGCAGAATGAAATAGTGCGTTTAGCAAAGGAACAGAGTTAGTTGGTGTTAAGCTGTTTCTGTTCGCTTGGGAGAGTCAGAATAGGAGTTTTGCACTGAAATCAGCAATTTGTGAAAATAGGCAGAGAGCAGAATGAAATAGTGCGTTTAGCAAAGGAACAGAGTTAGTTGGTGTTAAGCTGTTTCTGTTCGCTTGGAGAGTCAGAAATGAGTTTTTGCACTGAAATCAGCAATTTGTGAAAAATAGGCAGAGAGTAGAATGAAATAGTGCGTTTAGCAAAGGAACAGAGTTAGTTGGTGTTAAGCTGTTTCTGTTCGCTTGGGAGAGTCAGAAAGAGTTTTTGCACTGAAATCAGCAATTTGTGAAAATAGGCAGAGAGCAGAATGAAAAGTGCCTTTAGCAAGAGAACAGAGTTATGAAACTGTTTCTGAATGCTAGGAGAGTCAGAAATATGAGTTTTGCACTGAAAGTGTGTAAAAGGCTGAGAGCAGAATGAAATAGTGCGTTTAGCAAAGGAACAGAGTTAGTTGGTGTTAAGCTGTTTCAGAGCCCTTGGGAGAGTCAGAAAGGGGAGTTTTGCACTGAAATCAGCAATTTGTAAAAATAGGCAGAGAGTAGAATGAAATAGTGCGTTTAGCAAAGGAACAGAGTTAGTTGGTGTTAAGCTGTTTCTTCGCTTGGGAGAGTCAGAATGAGGAGTTTTGCACTGAAATCAGCAATTTGTGAAAAATAGGCAGAGAGCAGAATGAAAAGTGCCTTTAGCAAAGAACAGAGTTCCTCTATGAAAAGCTGTTTCTGAATGCTTAGGAGAGTCAGAAATATGAGTTTTGCACTGAAACCAGCATTGTGTGTAAAACAGGCTGAGAGCAGAATGAAATAGTGCGTTTAGCAAAGGAACAGAGTTAGTTGGTGTTAAGCTGTTTCTGTTCGCTTGGGTCAGAAATAGGAGTTTTGCACTGAAATCAGCAATTTGTGAAAAATAGGCAGAGAGCAGAATGAAAAAGTGCGTTTAGCAAAGAACAGAGTTGGTGTTAAGCTGTTTCAGTCAGAATGAGTTTTTGCACTGAAATCAGCATTTGTGAAAAAAGGCAGAGAGCAGAATGAAATAGTGCGTTTAGCAAAGGAACAGAGTTAGTTGGTGTTAAGCTGTTTCTGTTCGCTTGGGAGAGTCAGAAAGGAGTTTTTGCACTGAAATCAGCAATTTGTGAAAAATAGGCAGAGAGCAGAATGAAAAGTGCCTTTTAGCAAGAGAACAGAGTTATGAAAAGCTGTTTCTGAATGCTTTGGAGAGTCAGAAATATGAGTTTTGCACTGAAACCAGCATTGTGTGTAAAACAGGCTGAGAGCAGAATGAAATAGTGCGTTTTGCAAAGGAACAGAGTTAGTTGGTGTTAAGCTGTTTCAGAGCCCTTGGGAGAGTCAGAAAGGGGAGTTTTGCACTGAAATCAGCAATTTGTGAAAAATAGGCAGAGAGCAGAATGAAATAGTGCGTTTGCAAAGGAACAGAGTTAGTTGGTGTTAAGCTGTTTCAGAGTCAGAAAGGGAGTTTTGCACTGAAATCAGCAATTTGTGAAAAATAGGCAGAGAGCAGAATGAAAAAGTGCCTTTAGCAAGAGAACAGAGTTCCTCTATGAAAAGCTGTTTCTGAATGCCTAGGAGAGTCAGAAATATGAGTTTTGCACTGAAACCAGCAGTGTGAAAACAGGCTGAGAGCAGAATGAAATAGTGCGTTTTGCAAAGGAACAGAGTTAGTTGGTGTTAAGCTGTTTCAGAGCCCTTGGGAGTGTCAGAAAGGGGAGTTTTGCACTGAAATCAGCAATTTGTAAAAATAGGCAGAGAGTAGAATGAAATAGTGCGTTTAGCAAAGGAACAGAGTTAGTTGGTGTTAAGCTGTTTCTGTTCGCTTGGAAGTCAGAAATAAGTTTTGCACTGAAATCAGCAATTTGTGAAAAATAGGCAGAGAGTAGAATGAAATAGTGCGTTTAGCAAAGGAACAGAGTTAGTTGTGTTAAGCTGTTTCTGTTCGCTTGGGAGAGTCAGAATGAGGAGTTTTGCACTGAAATCAGCAATTTGTGAAAATAGGCAGAGAGCAGAATGAAAAGTGCGTTTAGCAAAGGAACAGAGTTAGTTGGTGTTAAGCTGTTTCTGTTCGCTTGGGAGAGTCAGAAAGAGGAGTTTTGCACTGAAATCAGCAATTTGTGAAAAATAGGCAGAGAGCAGAATGAAATAGTGCGTTTAGCAAAGGAACAGAGTTAGTTGGTGTTAAGCTGTTTCTGCCCTTGGAGAGTCAGAAAGGAGTTTTGCACTGAAATCAGCAATTTGTGAAAATAGGCAGAGAGCAGAATGAAAGTGCGTTTTGCAAAGGAACAGAGTTAGTTGGTGTTAAGCTGTTTCTGTTCGCTTGGGAGAGTCCGAAAGAGGAGTTTTGCACTGAAATCAGCAATTTGTGAAAAATAGGCAGAGAGCAGAATGAAAAAGTGCGTTTAGCAAGGAACAGAGTTAAAGCTGTTTCAGGAGAGTCAGAAATATGAGTTTTGCACTGAAACAGCATTGTGTAAAACAGGCTGAGAGCAGAATGAAATAGTGCGTTTGCAAAGGAACAGAGTTAGTTGGTGTTAAGCTGTTTCTGTTCGCTTGGAGAGTCAGAAATAGGAGTTTTGCACTGAAATCAGCAATTTGTGAAAAATAGGCAGAGAGCAGAATGAAATAGTGCGTTTAGCAAAGGAACAGAGTTAGTTGGTGTTAAGCTGTTTCTGGCTTGGGAGAGTCAGAAAGGAGTTTTGCACTGAAATCAGCAATTTGTGAAAAATAGGCAGAGAGCAGAATGAAATAGTGCGTTTAGCAAAGGAACAGAGTTAGTTGGTGTTAAGCTGTTTCTGTTCGCTTGGGAGAGTCAGAAAGAGGAGTTTTGCACTGAAATCAGCAATTTGTGAAAAATAGGCAGAGAGCAGAATGAAAAAGTGCCTTTAGCAAGAACAGAGTTTTATGAAAAGCTGTTTCTGAAGGAGAGTCAGAAATATGAGTTTTGCACTGAAACCAGCATTGTGTGAAAAACAGGCTGAGAGCAGAATGAAATAGTGCGTTTAGCAAAGGAACAGAGTTAAAGCTGTTTCTGTTCGCTTGGGAGAGTCAGAATAGGAGTTTTGCACTGAAATCAGCAATTTGTGAAAAATAGGCAGAGAGCAGAATGAAAAAGTGCCTTTAGCAAGAACAGAGTTGAAAGCTGTTTCTGAATGCTAGGAGAGTCAGAAATATGAGTTTTGCACTGAAACCAGCATGTGTGTAAAACAGGCTGAGAGCAGAATGAAATAGTGCGTTTTGCAAAGGAACAGAGTTAGTTGGTGTTAAGCTGTTTCTGTTCGCTTGGAGAGTCAGAAATATGAGTTTTGCACTGAAATCAGCAATTTGTGAAAAATAGGCAGAGAGCAGAATGAAATAGTGCGTTTAGCAAAGGAACAGAGTTAGTTGGTGTTAAGTTTCTGGCTTGGAGAGTCAGAATGAGGAGTTTTGCACTGAAATCAGCAATTTGTGAAAATAGGCAGAGAGCAGAATGAAATAGTGCGTTTAGCAAAGGAACAGTTTAGTTGGTGTTAAGCTGTTTCTGTTCGCTTGGGTCAGAAATAGTTTTGCACTGAAATCAGCAATTTGTGAAAAATAGGCAGAGAGCAGAATGAAATAGTGCGTTTAGCAAAGGAACAGAGTTAGTTGGTGTTAAGCTGTTTCTGTCGCTTGGGAGAGTCAGGAGTTTTGCACTGAAATCAGCAATTTGTGAAAAATAGGCAGAGAGCAGAATGAAAAGTGCGTTTAGCAAAGGAACAGAGTTAGTTGGTGTTAAGCTGTTTCCGCTTGGGAGAGTCAGAAAGGAGTTTTGCACTGAAATCAGCAATTTGTGAAAAATAGGCAGAGAGCAGAATGAAAGTGCGTTTAGCAAAGGAACAGAGTTAGTTGGTGTTAAGCTGTTTCTGCTTGGAGAGTCAGAAATAGAGTTTTGCACTGAAATCAGCAATTTGTGAAAAATAGGCAGAGATGAAATAGTGCGTTTAGCAAAGGAACAGAGTTAGTTGGTGTTAAGCTGTTTCTGTTCGCTTGGGAGAGTCAGAATGAGGAGTTTTGCACTGAAATCAGCAATTTGTGAAAAATAGGCAGAGAGCAGAATGAAAAAGTGCCTTTAGCAAGAGAACAGAGTTCCTCTATGAAAAGCTGTTTCTGAATGCTAGGAGAGTCAGAAATATGAGTTTTGCACTGAAACAGCATTGTGAAAACAGGCTGAGAGCAGAATGAAATAGTGCGTTTAGCAAAGGAACAGAGTTAGTTGGTGTTAAGCTGTTTCTGGCTTGGAGAGTCAGAAATATGAGTTTTGCACTGAAATCAGCAATTTGTGAAAAATAGGCAGAGAGCAGAATGAAAAAGTGCGTTTAGCAAAGGAACAGAGTTAGTTGGTGTTAAGCTGTTTCTGAGCTTGGAGAGTCAGAAATATGAGTTTTGCACTGAAATCAGCAATTTGTGAAAAATAGGCAGAGAGCAGAATGAAATAGTGCGTTTAGCAAAGGAACAGAGTTAGTTGGTGTTAAGCTGTTTCTGTTCGCTTGGGAGAGTCAGAAAGAGGAGTTTTTGCACTGAAATCAGCAATTTGTGAAAAATAGGCAGAGAGAATGAAAAAGTGCCTTTAGCAAGAGAACAGAGTTTCCTCTATGAAAAGCTGTTTCTGAAAGGAGAGTCAGAAATATGAGTTTTGCACTGAAACCAGCATTGTGTGTAAAACAGGCTGAGAGCAGAATGAAATAGTGCGTTTTGCAAAGGAACAGAGTTAGTTGGTGTTAAGCTGTTTTTCAGAGCCCTTGGGAGTCAGAAAGGGGAGTTTTGCACTGAAATCAGCAATTTGTAAAAAATAGGCAGAGAGTAGAATGAAATAGTGCGTTTAGCAAAGGAACAGAGTTAGTTGGTGTTAAGCTGTTTCTGTTCGCTTAGGAGAGTCAGAAATATGAGTTTTGCACTGAAATCAGCAATTTGTGAAAAATAGGCAGAGAGGAATGAAATAGTGCGTTTAGCAAAGGAACAGAGTTAGTTGGTGTTAAGCTGTTTCTGGCTTGGGAGAGTCAATGAGGAGTTTTGCACTGAAATCAGCAATTTGTGAAAAATAGGCAGAGAGCAGAATGAAAAGTGCGTTTAGCAAAGGAACAGAGTTAGTTGGTGTTAAGCTGTTTCTGTTCGCTTGGGAGAGTCAGAATGAGGAGTTTTGCACTGAAATCAGCAATTTGTGAAAAATAGGCAGAGAGCAGAATGAAATAGTGCGTTTAGCAAAGGAACAGAGTTAGTTGGTGTTAAGCTGTTTCAGAGCCCTTGGGAGAGTCAGAAATGGGAGTTTTGCACTGAAATCAGCAATTTGTGAAAAATAGGCAGAGAGCAGAATGAAAGTGCGTTTTGCAAAGGAACAGAGTTAGTTGGTGTTAAGCTGTTTCTGTTCGCTTGGGAGAGTCAGAAAGAGGAGTTTTGCACTGAAATCAGCAATTTGTGAAAAATAGGCAGAGAGCAGAATGAAAAGTGCCTTTAGCAAGAGAACAGAGTTATGAAAAGCTGTTTCTGAATGCCTAGGAGAGTCAGAAATATGAGTTTTGCACTGAAACCAGCATTGTGTGTAAAACAGGCTGAGAGCAGAATGAAATAGTGCGTTTCAAAGGAACAGAGTTAGTTGGTGTTAAGCTGTTTCTGTTCGCTTGGAGAGTCAGAATGAGGAGTTTTGCACTGAAATCAGCAATTTGTGAAAAATAGGCAGAGAGTAGAATGAAATAGTGCGTTTAGCAAAGGAACAGAGTTAGTTGGTGTTAAGCTGTTTCTGTTCGCTTGGGAGAGTCAGAAAGAGGAGTTTTGCACTGAAATCAGCAATTTGTGAAAAATAGGCAGAGAGCAGAATGAAAAGTGCCTTTAGCAAGAGAACAGAGTTCCTCTATGAAAAGCTGTTTCTGAATGTCTAGGAGAGTCAGAAATATGAGTTTTGCACTGAAACCAGCAGTGTGTGTAAAACAGGCTGAGAGCAGAATGAAATAGTGCGTTTTGCAAAGGAACAGAGTTAGTTGGTGTTAAGCTGTTTCAGAGCCCTTGGGAGTGTCAGAAAGGGGAGTTTTGCACTGAAATCAGCAATTTGTAAAAAATAGGCAGAGAGTAGAATGAACGTTTAGCAAAGGAACAGAGTTAGTTGGTGTTAAGCTGTTTCTGTTCGCTTAGGAAAGTCAGAAATATGAGTTTTGCATTGAAATCAGCAATTTGTGAAAAATAGGCAGAGAGCAGAATGAAATAGTGCGTTTAGCAAAGGAACAGAGTTAGTTGGTGTTAAGCTGTTTCTGTTCGCTTGGGAGAGTCAGAATGAGGAGTTTTGCACTGAAATCAGCAATTTGTGAAAAATAGGCAGAGAGCAGAATGAAAAAGTGCGTTTAGCAAAGGAACAGAGTTAGTTGGTGTTAAGCTGTTTCTGTTCGCTTGGGAGAGTCAGAATGAGGAGTTTTGCACTGAAATCAGCAATTTGTGAAAAATAGGCAGAGAGCAGAATGAAATAGTGTTTAGCAAAGGAACAGAGTTAGTTGGTGTTAAGCTGTTTCTTGGGAGAGTCAGAAAGGGGAGTTTTGCACTAAAATCAGCAATTTGTGAAAAATAGGCAGAGAGCAGAATGAAATAGTGCGTTTTGCAAAGGAACAGAGTTAGTTGGTGTTAAGCTGTTTAGAGTCGAGGAGTTTTGCACTGAAATCAGCAATTTGTGAAAAATAGGCAGAGAGCAGAATGAAAAGTGCCTTTAGCAAGAGAACAGAGTTCCTCTATGAAAGCTGTTTCTGAATGCCTAGGAGAGTCAGAAATATGAGTTTTGCACTGAAACCAGCATTGTGTGAAAAACAGGCTGAGAGCAGGATGAAATAGTGCGTTATGCAAAGGAACAGAGTTAGTTGGTGTTAAGCTGTTTCTGTTCGCTTGGGAGAGTCAGAATGAGGAGTTTTGCACTGAAATCAGCAATTTGTGAAAAATAGGCAGAGAGCAGAATGAAAAAGTGCCTTTAGCAAGAGAACAGAGTTCCTCTATGAAAGCTGTTTCTGAATGCTAGGAGAGTCAGAAATATGAGTTTTGCACTGAAACCAGCAGTTGTGTAAAACAGGCTGAGAGCAGAATGAAATAGTGCGTTTTGCAAAGGAACAGAGTTAGTTGGTGTTAAGCTGTTTCAGAGCCCTTGGGAGTGTCAGAAAGGGGAGTTTTGCACTGAAATCAGCAATTTGTAAAAATAGGCAGAGAGTAGAATGAAATAGTGCGTTTAGCAAAGGAACAGAGTTAGTTGGTGTTAAGCTGTTTCTGTTCGCTTAGGAAAGTCAGAAATATGAGTTTTGCACTGAAATCAGCAATTTGTGAAAAATAGGCAGAGAGCAGAATGAAATAGTGCGTTTAGCAAAGGAACAGAGTTAGTTGGTGTTAAGCTGTTTCTGTTCGCTTGGGAGAGTCAGAATGAGGAGTTTTGCACTGAAATCAGCAATTTGTGAAAAATAGGCAGAGAGCAGAATGAAAAAGTGCGTTTAGCAAAGGAACAGAGTTAGTTGGTGTTAAGCTGTTTCTGTTCGCTTGGGAGAGTCAGAAAGGAGTTTTGCACTGAAATCAGCAATTTGTGAAAAATAGGCAGAGAGCAGAATGAAATAGTGCGTTTAGCAAAGGAACAGAGTTAGTTGGTGTTAAGCTGTTTCAGAGCCCTTGGGAGAGTCAGAAAAGTTTTGCACTGAAATCAGCAATTTGTGAAAAATAGGCAGAGAGCAGAATGAAAAAGTGCGTTTAGCAAAGGAACAGAGTTAGTTGGTGTTAAGCTGTTTCTGTTCGCTTGGGAGAGTCAAAGAGGAGTTTTGCACTGAAATCAGCAATTTGTGAAAAAGGCAGAGAGCAGAATGAAATAGTGCGTTTAGCAGGAACAGAGTTAGTTGGTGTTAAGCTGTTTCTGTTCGCTTGGGAGAGTCAGAAATAGAGTTTTGCACTGAAATCAGCAATTTGTGAAAAATAGGCAGAGAGCAGAATGAAAAAGTGCGTTTAGCAAAGGAACAGAGTTAGTTGGTGTTAAGCTGTTTCTGGCTTGGAGAGTCAGAATAGGAGTTTTGCACTGAAATCAGCAATTTGTGAAAATAGGCAGAGCAGAATGAAAATGCGTTTTGCAAAGGAACAGAGTTAGTTGGTGTTAAGCTGTTTCTGTTCGCTTGGGAGAGTCAAAGAGGAGTTTTGCACTGAAATCAGCAATTTGTGAAAAATAGGCAGAGAGCAGAATGAAAAAGTGCTTTAGCAAGAGAACAGAGTTCCTCTATGAAGCTGTTTTCTGAATGCTAGGAGAGTCAGAAATATGAGTTTTGCACTGAAACCAGCAGTGTGTGTAAAACAGGCTGAGAGCAGAATGAAATAGTGCGTTTTGCAAAGGAACAGAGTTAGTTGGTGTTAAGCTGTTTCAGGTCAGAAAGAGTTTTGCACTGAAATCAGCAATTTGTGAAAATAGGCAGAGAGCAGAATGAAAAAGTGCGTTTAGCAAAGGAACAGAGTTAGTTGGTGTTAAGCTGTTTCTGTGCTTGGGTCAGAAATATGAGTTTTGCACTGAAATCAGCAATTTGTGAAAAATAGGCAGAGAGCAGAATGAAAAAGTGCGTTTAGCAAAGGAACAGAGTTAGTTGGTGTTAAGCTGTTTCTGTTCGCTTGGAGAGTCAGAAATAGGAGTTTTGCACTGAAATCAGCAATTTGTGAAAAAAGGCAGAGAGCAGAATGAAAAGTGCGTTTAGCAAAGGAACAGAGTTAGTTGGTGTTAAGCTGTTTCTGTTCGCTTGGGAGAGTCAGAATAGGAGTTTTGCACTGAAATCAGCAATTTGTGAAAAATAGGCAGAGAGCAGAATGAAAGTGCGTTTAGCAAAGGAACAGAGTTAGTTGGTGTTAAGCTGTTTCTGTTCGCTTGGGAGAGTCAGAAAGAGGAGTTTTGCACTGAAATCAGCAATTTGTGAAAAAGGCAGAGAAGAATGAAAAGTTTTAGCAAGAGAACAGAGTTGAAAAGCTGTTTCTGTGGGAGAGTCAGAAATATGAGTTTTGCACTGAAACCAGCAGTTTGTGTAAAACAGGCAGAGAGCAGAATGAAAAAGTGCGTTTTGCAAAGGAACAGAGTTAGTAAGCTGTTTCTGAAGCTTGGGAGTCAGAAATATGAGTTTTGCACTGAAACCAGCATGTGTGTAAAACAGGCTGAGAGCAGAATGAAAAATTGCGTTTTGCAAAGGAACAGAGTTAGTTGGTGTTAAGCTGTTTCAGAGCCCTTGGGAGTGTCAGAAAAGTTTTGCACTGAAATCAGCAATTTGTGAAAAATAGGCAGAGAGCAGAATGAAAAAGTGCCTTTAGCAAGAGAACAGAGTTATGAAGCTGTTTCTGAATGCTAGGAGAGTCAGAAATATGAGTTTTGCACTGAAACCAGCATGTGTGTAAAACAGGCTGAGAGCAGAATGAAATAGTGCGTTTTGCAAAGGAACAGAGTTAGTTGGTGTTAAGCTGTTTCAGACTGCTTGGGAGAGTCAGAAAGGGGAGTTTTGCACTGAAATCAGCAATTTGTAAAAATAGGCAGAGAGCAGAATGAAATAGTGCGTTTAGCAAAGGAACAGAGTTAGTTGGTGTTAAGCTGTTTCTGTGGGAGAGTCAGAATAGGAGTTTTGCACTGAAATCAGCAATTTGTGAAAAATAGGCAGAGAGCAGAATGAAAAAGTGCGTTTAGCAAAGGAACAGAGTTAGTTGGTGTTAAGCTGTTTCTGTTCGCTTGGGAGAGTCAGAATAGGAGTTTTGCACTGAAATCAGCAATTTGTGAAAATAGGCAGAGAGCAGAATGAAATAGTGCGTTTAGCAAAGGAACAGAGTTAGTTGGTGTTAAGCTGTTTCTTGGGAGAGTCAGAAAAGTTTTGCACTGAAATCAGCAATTTGTGAAAAATAGGCAGAGAGCAGAATGAAATAGTGCGTTTTGCAAAGGAACAGAGTTAGTTGGTGTTAAGCTGTTTCTGTTCGCTTGGGAGAGTCAGAAAGAGTTTTGCACTGAAATCAGCAATTTGTGAAAAATAGGCAGAGAGCAGAATGAAAAAGTGCCTTTAGCAAGAGAACAGAGTTAAAAAGCTGTTTCTGAATGCTAGGAGAGTCAGAAATATGAGTTTTGCACTGAAACCAGCATGTGTGTAAAACAGGCTGAGAGCAGAATGAAAAAGTGCGTTTGCAAAGGAACAGAGTTAGTTGGTGTTAAGCTGTTTCTGAGCGCTTGGGAGAGTCAGAAAGAGTTTTGCACTGAAATCAGCAATTTGTGAAAAATAGGCAGAGAGCAGAATGAAAAAGTGCCTTTAGCAAGAGAACAGAGTTCCTCTATGAAAAGCTGTTTCTGAATGTCTAGGAGAGTCAGAAATATGAGTTTTGCACTGAAACCAGCAGTGTGTGTAAAACAGGCTGAGAGCAGAATGAAATAGTGCGTTTTGCAAAGGAACAGAGTTAGTTGGTGTTAAGCTGTTTCAGAGCCCTTGGGAGTGTCAGAAAGGTTTTGCACTGAAATCAGCAATTTGTAAAAAATAGGCAGAGAGTAGAATGAAATAGTGCGTTTAGCAAAGGAACAGAGTTAGTTGGTGTTAAGCTGTTTCTGTTCGCTTGGAGAGTCAGAAATATGAGTTTTGCACTGAAATCAGCAATTTGTGAAAATAGGCAGAGAGCAGAATGAAAAGTGCGTTTAGCAAAGGAACAGAGTTAGTTGGTGTTAAGCTGTTTCTGTTCGCTTGGGAGAGTCAGAATAGGAGTTTTGCACTGAAATCAGCAATTTGTGAAAAATAGGCAGAGAGCAGAATGAAAAGTGCGTTTAGCAAAGGAACAGAGTTAGTTGGTGTGCTGTTTCTGTTCGCTGGGAGAGTCAGAAAGGAGTTTTGCACTGAAATCAGCAATTTGTGAAAAATAGGCAGAGAGCAGAATGAAAAAGTGCCTTTAGCAAGAGAACAGAGTTCCTCTATGAAAAGCTGTTTCTGAATGTCTAGGAGAGTCAGAAATATGAGTTTTGCACTGAAACCAGCATTTGTGTAAAACAGGCAGAGAGCAGAATGAAAAACGTTTTGCAAAGGAACAGAGTTAGTTGGTGTTAAGCTGTTTCTGAATGCTTAGGAGAGTCAGAAATATGAGTTTTGCACTGAAACCAGCAGTGTGTGTAAAACAGGCTGAGAGCAGAATGAAAAATTGCGTTTTGCAAAGGAACAGAGTTAGTTGGTGTTAAGCTGTTTCAGACTGCTTGGGAGAGTCAGAAAGGGGAGTTTTGCACTGAAATCAGCATTTTGTGAAAAATAGGCAGAGAGCAGAATGAAAAAGTGCCTTTAGCAAGAGAACAGAGTTCGAAAGCTGTTTCTGAGGAGAGTCAGAAAATATGAGTTTTGCACTGAAACCAGCAGTGGTGTAAAACAGGCTGAGAGCAGAATGAAAAGTGCGTTTTGCAAAGGAACAGAGTTAGTTGGTGTTAAGCTGTTTCTGAGCTTGGGAGAGTCAGAAAGAGTTTTGCACTGAAATCAGCAATTTGTGAAAAATAGGCAGAGAGCAGAATGAAAAGTGCGTTTAGCAAAGGAACAGAGTTAGTTGGTGTTAAGCTGTTTCTGTTCGCTTGGGAGAGTCAGAATGAGGAGTTTTGCACTGAAATCAGCAATTTGTGAAAAATAGGCAGAGAGCAGAATGAAAAAGTGCCTTTAGCAAGAGAACAGAGTTATGAAAGCTGTTTCTGAATGCTTGGGAGAGTCAGAAATATGAGTTTTGCACTGAAACCAGCATTTTGTGTAAAACAGGCTGAGAGCAGAATGAAAAGTGCGTTTGCAAAGGAACAGAGTTAGTTGGTGTTAAGCTGTTTCTGAGCCTTGGGAGAGTCAGAAAGGAGTTTTGCACTGAAATCAGCAATTTGTGAAAAATAGGCAGAGAGCAGAATGAAAAAGTGCCTTTAGCAAGAGAACAGAGTTCCTCTATGAAAGCTGTTTCTGAATGCTAGGAGAGTCAGAAATATGAGTTTTGCACTGAAACCAGCAGTGTGTGTAAAACAGGCTGAGAGCAGAATGAAATAGTGCGTTTTGCAAAGGAACAGAGTTAGTTGGTGTTAAGCTGTTTCAGAGCCCTTGGGAGTGTCAGAAAGGGGAGTTTTGCACTGAAATCAGCAATTTGTAAAAAATAGGCAGAGAGTAGAATGAAATAGTGCGTTTAGCAAAGGAACAGAGTTAGTTGGTGTTAAGCTGTTTCTGTTCGCTTGGAGAGTCAGAAAGAGTTTTGCATGAAATCAGCAATTTGTGAAAAATAGGCAGAGAGCAGAATGAAATAGTGCGTTTAGCAAAGGAACAGAGTTAGTTGGTGTTAAGCTGTTTCTGTTCGCTTGGGGAGTCAGAATGAGGAGTTTTGCACTGAAATCAGCAATTGTGAAAATAGGCAGAGAGCAGAATGAAATAGTGCGTTATGCAAAGGAACAGAGTTAGTTGGTGTTAAGCTGTTTCTGTTCGCTTGGGAGAGTCAGAATGAGGAGTTTTGCACTGAAATCAGCAATTTGTGAAAAATAGGCAGAGAGCAGAATGAAATAGTGCGTTTAGCAAAGGAACAGAGTTAGTTGGTGTTAAGCTGTTTCAGAGCCCTTGGGAGAGTCAGAAAGGGGAGTTTTGCACTGAAATCAGCAATTTGTGAAAAATAGGCAGAGAGCAGAATGAAATAGTGCGTTTAGCAAAGGAACAGAGTTAGTTGGTGAAGCTGTTTCTGTTGCCTTGGGAGAGTCAGAATGAGTTTTGCACTGAAACCAGCATTGTGTGTAAAACAGGCTGAGAGCAGGATGAAATAGTGCGTTATGCAAAGGAACAGAGTTAGTTGGTGTTAAGCTGTTTCTGTTCGCTTGGGAGAGTCAGAATGAGGAGTTTTGCACTTTACATCAACATTTGTGAAAAATAAGGCAGAGAGCAGAATGAAATAGGCGTTTAAGAAAGGAAGCAGAGTTAGTTGGGTGTTACGCTGTTTCTGTTCGCTGAGGGGAAGAGTTGGGAAAGAAGATCAAAGAAAAGACATTGACCAGGGATCAATTTAGCACTGTACAACATAAAACGAGAAACGACACATTGGGTGGTGTAAGGAAAAAAGGCTGTGGACAGAGAAGGAAAAATGTAAAACAGAAAATTGAAAATTGGCCTTTACTTTAGCAACAGAGTCAGGAGTCACACTAGTGTCTAAAAGTAGACATGTTGTAGCTGAAGTAACGATAAAGGAGAAGCAAGAGTAAGGAGAAAAAAGAAAAAGTAAGAGTTAATGGGCGGACGGGAAAGAGAACGGGTCAAGCCAGACGGAAAAAAG
>VCII01000722.1:0-25511 GCA_006030095.1 Triplophysa siluroides
GAAATGATTTTTGCAACGCTCCCCAAAAGTCATAAAACGCAGAACCGTTCGTGCAAAGCGCCCGGGTTTTAGAATGAATGTGTGCTCAGAAGCCTGGGAAATGTAATTACAGAACTAGGCTTTTTAAAATTAAAAGAAAACCCCTGTAACAAAAAGACAAAAAGAGGAAACAAAATCAAAAGCGGCGCAGTCGTCGTTTTTGTTCTGAGGCGGCTAATTTTGTGAGACGTTTCCCGGAGTGATTTCTTCCCCGCGCTATGCGTCTTTGAATAAAAGGAGAGACAGACAGTAAGAACAGGAGACAGGATGAATGGTATGAGTCATGAGACATTTGTTCTCTGTGTTTCTCTGCTCATCTCCTGTCTGACTGCGTGGAGCTGCAGAGCCAGCAGGACAAAGGCTCTGCTGAATACGGAGTCTGGAAGAGGAAGCTGTGGCCTGTGGCTGAAGCAGGCTGCTACTGCCGGGCCTGAATGAGCCTTGCGTGTCTCTGCTGGACGCTGCTTTATAGGGTCTGTTCCCTTGGAAACCCATCATAATCACAGATTGGAGTGAGGGCTGATGAACAGCACAATGCTCTCAATGTGCTCGAGAAGACCGCCAGACTAAGTCACCTACTGTACCACAGTATGGTCATGCTACGGCAAGCATTAATGCCTTAGAGCTTGCTATGACCAGACTAGAAACGCACGCAGAGCAAACCACAACCCTGGTTTTGGAATCTATTGTGCGACCTTAAGAGACCTGATCTTATAGTTAATGGTTCCTTATTTAATCTTAAATACAACTTTTTAAAAAATGATACACATACTTAATAGCACTATGAATACAGTACAATGGTGGGATGCAAACCTGTGGACGATTATTTTCTGTTAGTTTTGTCAATGTACATTTTATTTAAATTTTGTATATATTTCTGTCCATACTGTCTGTATTAAAGGGATAGATCAGCAAAAATGAAAATTCTGTCTTTACTCGCCATCATGTCATTCCAAACCTCTGAGTTTCTTTCTTCTGCAGAACACAAAATATATTTTCTTCTATTGTGATCCACAGAGGACTCATAAGGCTACAGGTTCTGAATGAGGGTTATAATAATAAGAAAAAAAATGGGGGGGTGAACTATCCCCTTAACATGCATTTACGGTAAAGCTGCTGTGCAACACAGCAAAATTGTAAAGGGCACTATAGAAAGAAATCTGAATTGAATTAAGCTTCATCATAATATACAGTGACAACTACAGTGTAAATGAGTCATTTGTGGGTTAATCTTCCCCAAAAACTCGATCAAAACAATGCTGATTCTCATGCGATGCAAAAATGTAACATTATATTCATAATTGCATGAAATTATTATGCAGATCCTTTTATCCCAAGCGACCTAAAAATGAGGAGTATCAATTTCAGATTATGATTTTACTACCCAAATGGCAGACTGTCGGAGTCTTCAGAAAGGTGTTGAATACGTTTGCAGTAAAAGCGCCCACTTTATCTCACCTCTCGATGATGATTGAAAACGGATCAAGAAACTGTGCATTCATTTCAAAGGTCCTTCGGGCGTGGCTTAGCGCTTTGCACTTAGCAAAAGCACCAGAGGCTCTGGTTGGGTGCCTAGCTAATGGTCAGTGAGCCTTACCGCTTTCTCTAACTGTTCTAAATGAGATCAAATGTTTTGTTTCTCTAAGAGGCATAATCCAAGACTGCTCCAGTGACTCCGGCTAATTAAGCCCCTGTTTAAAAAGCGAATTAAACACAGGGGGAATATGCAAATGGAGATGGGGAGGAATGGCAAATCAGCCCGCGGGGACTCCAGATGTCAGGCGTTTCATGAAATATGATGATCAATATTCAGACTCGTTCCCCAAATCCTCACAAAACAAATCCGCTGGGTGGGGGGCGGTCTCGTCGCCATTGATTCGGGAATTATCTAATAGCTGTCAGAAGTCTGCAGGAATTCATCTGGGGAACCGTGTAGCCATCAAACATGAATATCTATCAACAAGAGAAGACAGCTAATTGAGCTAAATAGAAAAAGCAGCATGACCCATGACGGATGAAGAGAGAGAGAGGGAGAGAGTGAGAGAGAGAGATAAGTTAATGCTCATGGAGCTCCTCACTGTCTGCATCTGTGCTGTTTGGTTCACGAAGCTGTTTTCTATGAAAGAAATAGGTCTGCGTTAAGATTATCCTTATCTGTAATCCATGAGAATCTGTCATCCCACTGGAAATGCTTTTCTTATCATTCCACTAATAGATAGAAACCTGAAAAGTCCATTTAAAATATAATAATAATTTAGTTATGTATTTGGGAGGGGATGAAGCAACAATTTACTCTTTGGAGAGCAAACGCTGACATTATTTGGCTGGTGATTATTTATCAGACATTTTGGCTCTTAATCGGACACTGCAACTGTGCTTCTGAATCCATAGAAAGAACATTTACATTTACATTTAGACATTTAGCAGACGCTTTTATCCAAAGCGACTTACAAAGAGTGTAGGAGCAATAAGCGATATGTCATACAGGAGCCATAATACATGAAGTGCCAATACAAAGTTACTAGTTTCAACAAAAGCTAGACCACTACCTGTTGAGAGAAAGGGTTAGTGTTTTTTTGTTTTTTTTTTGTCTGTCAAGTATTCACAGAAGAGATGGGTTTTAAGTAGTTTTTTAAAAGTTGTGAGAGATGTGGTTGAACGGACAGAGTTAGGAAGAATGTTCCACCAGGAAGGAGTTGTGAATGAGAATGAGCGGGAGAGCGATTTACTGCCCTTGTGGGAAGGCAATACAAGACGCCGCTGGTTTGCTGAACGCAGGGATCTTGATGGGGTGTAGGAGTGCAGGAGAGTGTGGAAGTAGGCCGGTGCAGATCCAGTGATAGTCCTGTAGGCAAGCATTAGTGACTTGAATCTGATACGGGCTGCAACCGGTAGCCAGTGAAGAGAGATGAAAAGGGGAGTCACGTGAGCCCTTTTGGGCTGTTGGAAGACGAGGCGTGCTGCTGCGTTCTGAACCAGCTGAAGTGGTTTGATAGCCTTTGCAGGAAGACCAGCAAGGAGAGCATTGCAGTAGTCCAACCTTGAGATTACCAGGGCCTGGACAAGGAGTTGTGCCGCATGCTCAGTGAGATAGGGTCTGACCTTTCTAATGTTGAATAAGGCATATCGGCATGACCGTGTTGTCTTTGCAATGTGATCATTGAAGGACAGCTGTTCATCAAATATGACTCCGAGGTTCCTGGCTGTTTTGGAAGGAGTGATTGTAGTATTGCCAAGATGGATGTTGAGATCGTGTTGGGACCGTAGGTGTGCCGGAAACACGAGTAGTTCTGTCTTGGCAGGGTTCAGCTGGAGGTGATGCCCTTTCATCCAAGCTGAGATGTCCTCGAGGCAGGCTGTGTAATGCGAGCTGCTACAGTGGTATCGTCTGGGTGAAACGAGATGTAGATCTGGGTGTCATCGGCATAACAGTGATACGAGAAGCCATGTGCCTGTATGATGGTCCCAAGGATGTCGTATAGATGGAAAAAAGCAGCGGTCCAAGCACCGACCCCTGAGGGACCCCAGTGATCATGTGGTGAGCAGTGGACAGCGAGCCCCTCCATGACACCCTGAAGGATCTGTCGGAAAGGTAGGATTTGAACCAGCGGAGGGTAGAGCCTGAGATTCCTAGCGATGACAGGGTGCTAGCAGTATCTGGTGATTGACAGTGTCAAACGCTGCAGATAGGTCTAGTAGAATCAGGACCGAGGATTTAGATTCCGCCTTGGCTAGCCAGTGCTTCTGTGACCGATAGCAGTGCCGTCTCAGTGGAGTGGTTTGTTTTGAAGCCAGACTGCTTGTCATCCAGTAGTTTATTCTGGAATAGGTAGGAAGACACCTGGTTGAAAGCTGCCCTTTCAAGTGTTTTTGCTATAAATGGGAGGAGAGAGACAGGTCTGTAACTGTCGGGAGTAGAAGGGTCCAATGTTGGTTTCTTCAGTAGGGGTGTCACCTGGGCCTGTTTGAATGTGGATGGAAAAGTGCCGGTGAGCAGGGAGGTGTTGATGATGTGTGTGAGTGCAGGTGTGAGCGTGCTGGATATGGCCTGAAGGAGATCGGAGGGATAGGGTCAAGGGGACAGGTGGTGGGGTGGCTGGAGAGAAGCCTGGTGACTTCAGTGTCCGTAAGTGGGGTGAAAAGAGGAGAGTTCGATGGTTGGAGTGTGGGAGGTGTTTCCTAAGGTCTGAGGTACCGAGAATTGTTTGCTGATGGATGATGTTTTGTCAGTGAAAAATACAGCGAAGTCTTCCGCAGTCAATGATGAAGTGGGCGGGGGAGGATTGGGGCAAAGAAGAGAGTTAAATGTCTTGAAAAGCTGTCGAGTGTTAGGTGCATTGCTTACCTTGGTGGTATAGAAAGACATTTTAGCTGTGGTAACACTAGCAGAGAAAGAGGAGAGTAGTGACTGGTAGTCCCCTAGGTCAGCAGGATTCTTGGTCTTGCGCCATTTCCTTTCAGCAGCCCTAAGTGTACTACGTTGTTCACGGATGATGTCAGACAGCCAGGGGCAGGGGGGAGTGGCACGAGCCGGTCTGGAGGACAGAGGTTATCTAGACAGGATGTAAGTGTTGAGCATAAGGTGTCCGTGGCAGTGTCAACATCTAGAGATGCAAAGTTGGAGGGAAGAGAGGATGTCACTCTAGCAGAGAGTGTGCTAGGGGAGAGAGAGCGAAGGTTACGTCTAAAGTGAACGGGTGGTGGTGTATTGCATGTAGGAAGGAGCATGTTGAAAGTGATGAAGAAGTGGTCTGAGATGTGAAGAGGTGTAACTTGAATGTTATCTGTGGTGCAGTTACGGATGTAGATGAGATCCAGTTGGTTTCCAGATCTGTGAGTGCTGGCTGTGACGAGGCGCGTGAGGTCGAACGAGGCGGTGAGGGTGTGGAAGTCAGAAGCATAGGGCTTCTCCAGGTGGATGTTGAAGTCCCCAAAGACTACAAGAGGGCCGCTATCCTCCGGGAATGATGAGAGCAGCACATCTAACTCTTCAATGAAGTCGTGAAGAGGACCTGGGGGGCGGTAAACTACAACAATGGTGAGCCGAGTGGGAAAAGTGATATTAACAGCATGGTATTCAAATGAAAAGTTGTTGCATAGGGAAGATAGTGTGGAATATTTCCAGTCATTGGTGATAAGCAAACCTGTGCCTCCTCCTCTTCCAGTGTGGCGGGGAGTGTGAGAGAAGGAGTAGTTTGTGGAGAGAGCAGCGGGTGTGGCTGAGTCTTCAGGACGAATCCAAGTCTCAGTAAGACCAAGAATGTGAATGTCAGACTGGCTGGCAAACGCATGGATGAAGTCAGTCTTGTTCACAGCTGACTGGCAGTTAGACCCACAGACCCACAGAGAGAGTCAGAGGTGTAGAAGGGGAGGTGTGAATGGGACGCACGTGAGTGCGCGCGTCGTGCTGTGCGTCTTGGGTGAGAACGCTGTATGCAGTGGAGTACAGGAATAGACTCGAAACACATGATGTTAGTAGACAATTGGATGAAAGCAAAGGTTTGTTAAATATAATGATGTGCCTTGCCGGTGTCCTTGCTCGGTGGAGTCGCGCAGGTAGAGTCGCAGGTCTTTACACTCGTCGGTCTTCACACGAGGAGGCTGAACACGAGGGCTGACGCTACCGCTGACGCTTACCGCGACAGCGCAGAGGCACTGCTTAAGTATGTGTTGAGATTAGCGCGAACAGAATACAGCTGGAACACGCCTTCTCGATTAGCAAAACAAAGTCTGAACGACTTGAATGGGCCACGGATCAAACAGCGATTAACTAGCTCGGTGCTTTTAAGTGCAAACTTATAATGTCAAGCCGTAACGAGCGGCTAACGGCAATTTCAATTCAGTACAAACGCAACAAAAGCGCTAACAATTTAGCATCAGTCAACGAATCATTAAATAAACAAGTTCAAATAATCTTAACTTACCAAAGGCAACAGTCCAGTTCAACAGTTAAAACAATGTAACGGGGTAAATAGCAGACTCACGCACTACAGCAGACTTGTGATGACTTGTTCGCTTCTCCATGTTAAAGAAAAGAGTATTCTTTAACATACCAATTATTTTTTCCAAGACAGCTTTATTTCCAAGATCAGATGGAGATCAAATGAAGACTTTTTCTTGAGTTTACCATTAAAAGGCAAACAGAAATCACTATTTGTCATTAAAGGTATTCATATTTTTTTCTTATTGCCTTATATGTTTCTATTATTTCTCCTATGAAATTTATAAAGAAAAATCTGAGACAAGGTCGATTCTGAAATGAAACGACGAGTAAGACAAAAAAAAATCTTGGACGGGTAAATCATCATGCTTTAAACAGGAAGTAAAGCCAAACAGTCAGGGCCGTAGCTAAGGGGGGAAGTTAGGATGATTCTAAGGGTCCACACACTTTTGGGGATCCCAGAGATCTGTTGTATTAGAAGTAACAGTACTACAAGTAATATCATATTATACATTTCAGACAAAGTTTTGGATAGTTGTATGTTTGGTGCATTAGGGGGCACAACCTCATATTCTTTCATTGGGCACAATACTGCTAGTGGCGCTCCAGTGAATTTTTCCATATTTATTTCCCCTCATTGCCATTGTTTTTCTACTCTTTACTGCTGGTAAAGTTTAACATTATGAGCAAGGACAATGCTGAGAGTTTGGAGAGATGGATATTTTAGTTTTTTGTTGATGTATATCCTTGCTCGATTTGGCTCTACGCAAGTGAGTGATCCAATTGAGCAAGTCAATCGGAAGTAAAACATGTTGCATTTTTGTTGGATTACATTTTTTAAAGGTCTGTCATGTCAACGCTCATCTCTCTTTAGTGACTCAGAGATGACATGTGAATGCACAATATAAAATTTCATTTCGCCATCTAGAAAGTCCTTCAGGCAGATAATTCTACCTCAAGTGCATAGTACATTGAAGCAAAAGTCAGGATGGCAAGTCTGAAATTGTGCGTTATTTTTCCAATCCTCCATGGTATGGCTACCTCTCTTATTTATTTTGTACATTTTCAAAGCTAAGAAATTGGCTGATAATTATGTTTTTCTTAAGCCTTTGAGTCTGAATGGGAGGCTTCCAAGAATCCAGGCATCTTGCTTTTAAAGCAGCTTAAAACTTGTTGTATCAGCCGTTTTATATAGTAGAGTGTGTTTTTAAATACAAGTTTACTGTAGCATCTCATATTGCTTTAATTTAATATCGACTGCA
This sequence comes from Triplophysa siluroides, assembly GCA_006030095.1. Taxonomy (NCBI): domain Eukaryota; kingdom Metazoa; phylum Chordata; class Actinopteri; order Cypriniformes; family Nemacheilidae; genus Triplophysa; species Triplophysa siluroides. The sequence continues at coordinate 7,243 of VCII01000722.1, forward strand.
GGACTGGATTTTTGTGAAAAACATAAACTCTCAGAAGGCCTTAAGCAACTGCTTATACAACTGTTGGGAAGGACTCTTATATTTGATTGGTCTGTTTGAATATGTATACAATTTGCATTAATAGCTTTGTCCACCATAGTAGGAAAAAATGCTTTATACATTTCTTTGATCTGTTGAACACACACACGCACACACTATTCAAAGAATATAGGAACGCAAAAAGTTGTGGGACACTTTTGACTACCATTGTATTTTTTCCTTTTCCTTTCTCTGTGTTCATTAGATCAATAAAATGTATGATGCCATCATTTGTATTTTGGGGTAAACTGTCCCTTCAAATCTCTAAATAGGAGCTGGGTAAGGCTGTGGTTTTGGCTACTGGCTAAAGCTTGGAGCAAGTAACAGCAACCAGCCACGAGCCACAGAGCAAGGCGCTTAAACACAGGTTACTTCAGGGACAAGCATCTGCTGAATAACTTTTAATACTTATTCGAAGGGCCCTTATACCCCTTACAACACCGGAAGTGTCAGGGCTTCACCGCTGTTCTAAGTGGCATTGCTAATGTCTAATAAAAGTCTTCTTGATTTTACTTGAATTTCCATTTTATATTACTTATCAAAGCGTTCAACTATTACTGTACAAGAGTCTGTTTTTGTAATATACCGTTTGTAGTTTAACCCTTAAGAAAGCAGAAATACAGAGTGGAATCACAATGCTTTGTAAAATAAAATTGCAAATGTTTACCCAACCCAACAAGACATTTTTTAGCTTTTAGTAACCTCAGGGATCTGTCCACTGGGCATAATAAAGTCTAAGACGTTGTGCTGTCTTAATCCACAGACTGTGACCTGCGTCGCTCAGTCCGGTGGAGTGAATGACTGCCGTGCGTTCATACCATATCATCGGAAGATTTTCTATTTTGTTGCGCCGTTAAACATCTGAACATTTGCAGCAAAGTCAACAGCAATAACATAGCCTGCTTTTTTCAGAGAACAATCTCACATACTAACTAACAACTACTGGACTCTCTCCTCATGACCGACTGGGTGACAGACAAGCAGACGCTTAGTGAAGGTGTGGTGTATTAACAGCTATTTTATAATTATAAATGATCAGAAACCCAAAAGCTGGAAGGGGTGATGGAAGATGCCTGCTGAGCGTCAAATGAATTCCATACTGGTGACTTGACCCTGCTCAAATGAGGCTTGTTTCAAATCAATATTCATCATTAAAACTATGGTATGGAGAAATACGATTTTAGTGTACAAAATCAACATCAAACTCCTTACAACTTGCCACAGGATGGATGTTTTTAATCTCCTGGCTCACCTCTCCAGGCTGTGGTGTATCTTTGGCCCCTAGGGGCGAGACAGGAGATTGTGAATAGCAGGTGTATCTCCATCTGCTGAGGAGACAGAGAGTTCCATTTCGTTATAATTCCATCCTGACAAATCTCCATCTGGTGACACTGATATCCTTTTTACCATTTCCAACTTAGGTGCATATGCTATTGCCATCTATGTTGCCCTGGAAACAATGCATCAAAGATCGTTGCCTAGTTGTCTAGAGAACAATTTTTGGAATTAGCACAAAAGTTCATTACCACACATCTCATCACATGATCTAATTGCATCTGTTTTAGACTCTCTGGTAATTGAAAATCATCTATTAGACTCAAATGAATGCTAAATGTATACATTCAACAAGCAGTGGTGGAGATATTTGTAAGCTAACAGCATGAAAAGACACATGGAAACTGTGATAAAGTTATCACATAAAATACAAACTTTTGAACTGTTCCTAAACACATGTACAAATATTACTGTTGTATTGCTAAAAAGTGAATATGAACTTGTTCTCGTTGCAGTGTTTGAGTCTGAATCTGAAAAAAATAGCATATTTTCTGTTATTTCACCTGTTTCTCTAGTTTCATTTTCTGCAAATGCAAATAGATTTTTTTTTTTTGAGAAATATTTTTAGTAGTTCACAGAATAAAACTAAAAAAAATCATTTGACCTACTCGCATACATATAAATAGTAAATCATTCAGAAAAACTGAACAGCCAATAAACATAAAAGGAAAAGGAAATAGAAGAATATAAAGCATATACAAGTATTTTTCTACGATAGATTTGGGCTAATTTAACCATATTTAGTCTTATATATGCATGTATTATTATTTATGTATCATTATGTATTATAAAGTGTATAGGTGTGCAAATGCAACTACAACTGTAAGAATTGAGAAGCTTATGTAGTGTATGTTGCTACAGTTTAAAGTCAGCATAAAATATTTTCAAGTAATATTTTTAATAAGAGATTTAAAGAGCACATGATTTTAAAAAAGAATGATGAACTAGAATAAATAATTTAAAATAACCACTGCAAATTCAATAAAAAAAATTGTCAGTTTTAATTTAATGGGGATTTTTAGGCATATAGAATACTGCTTTGGGAATACCATCAAAACACAACACATGCCAGACGAGCAAATTTCTCCGCATTTTACCTTTATGTTCCAACAACAAACTATTTCCCAGAGTGGTGACTCACACTTCTAAAAGATAAGGTCAACTTATGGCCTTAGTGCTAATTCTTTTCAAACCATTAGAACAGCTGAGCTCATGCTGATGAGTGAATAATAAAGCAATTTTACCATTCCCACGATTCACAGGCCACACATGACTGAGCTAGTAGGAGCCATGAAAAGAGTAGCTGCAAACTGGTTCTCCCTGAATGTGTCTCAAACCTCTTATAAGCATATGTGGCACAAATTGCTTTTACCTAAAATAACCCTTCAGCTGGCAGCTTTCAGGTTGCCATTAATTCGTGCTTGATGTTGTCAGCATATGCTGTAGGCTTTGAGTCAGAGGATGTTGATAATGAGCTAAATTTGGATGTTTTGACCTCAGGAGGTGGGGTAAAGGTGAGAATTGTGGTGTTATACTAGTTTAGTTCAAGATTCTGAGTCAACAGCTTCAAACCAATGTACTCCGATCAGTGGACCGCTTTCCATTCATCAGTCAGTTTGACAGAAATTGTGTTGATCTCCGTTTGGGACCTCGGTTAAATAAAGAGTCAATAGTCATTCTGGAGGCAGAGAAATCGTTAGGTTCAAGACCTATTGGAGAGATGTGCTCCAACCGTGCCTTCACCATCAATCCACTGTCTGAAACATACAAACCGCTACAAGTGACAACATTTGAAATCTAAACTCAACTTCTTTTCATGTGCATCTCCTTTTCCTTCAGAAAAAAACCCTATACTGTTAAATTAATGGTAATATGTTGAATAAACAGTGCACACCCGTATGTAGCAATTTGCATTTAACAATTGTAATTAAGTCAAGTATGCTTGCTGTTCGCTTTGTGCATAAATTTATTTTACAAAACCCGTATCCCACGTGCTAAACTTAGATGAAACTGTGTGATTTAAATTGCACATGCCAATAAAGGTCACTGTTATTAGTAGAGTGGTGAGAACAGTAGCATCTCGAGTATTGTTTATTATTTGTGTTAGACTACTCCTTGTGGAGACAAAGGTCAGATTTTGGTCTCTCAGTCTAGATGTTCCCAGCTCACATCGACCCACTGTCGCTGCTTCTTGCACGACTCCATCAGTCCTGCCCACTGTGGGTGAAACTACAACTACAATCTGGCAACCAATTTATTCCAACACCTTTTTTCTGGTTAAAATTGTAGGTATAAGAAGTTGAACAACCCCCAAGGCACGAGCTAACTGACCAGAAACAGTGCGTTTCCCAATAGCATCATTAGCCAACTATGGTCGCAAGTTCCTTCGTTCCAGCATAGTTCAACGATTTAAGTGTTTCCCAAAACAATCGTTCCACCGATCAATCGGAAGCAGCATTGCAAAGTTGTGGGGTTGGAACTACAGGTCTAGAGCTGTGGTTAGAAGCATGGTTCCTTATTATTATGACATGTAGACTTACATGCATGAAGCTTTTGATCAAAGCAAGCGAGGAACATTCCATATACATCATTCTAAATATATACAAATTAGATTGTATATCTTTAAGTATGTAAAGAAAATAGAAGGGCTGTTGTTTGGAAAGTGCGCATGCGCATGACCTGCATGCTCTATGACCCTGGGGAATCCCTGGGCGGAATGACGTAGGAGGACACTTATAAATGAATTAAATATTGTGAAATAAAACAACAGATAACAATGAATAGAATAACAAAAGTAGTTCTTAAATGCAATGTTATTTTCAGCAAGAATTTGACATTCATTCGATCTGAACGTATTTATTAGTAGACGTCATTATTCCACTACATGTGTGGCGTCATCAACTAGATTGTAGAACCAACTTGGTTCAAACAATTTATCTCGGACAGAGCTACTATGTTTTTGGGAAACAGTTGTAAACAATGCATCGTACTATGGTGGTTAACCAGCGAGTTATGTTGTTGTTCAGGAAACGAACCCAATGGTTTTTCAATTGAAGCTGGTTCACTACGGAAGACAATAATATCACACATACTGTAGCTACAGTTTTTTTTCAAAGCTTTGTTTTACAGCTGCAATTTTTATTTTTATTATTTTTTTTTTACATTTTTCTTTAATTTTTATCTATTTCATCTAGCAAATTTGTGCTTTCGTAACTTTCTTATTTTTTATATTGCTATTTAGTTTTTATTTATTTATTATTCTTTCAGCAGATAAAGTTTAGTTCCATATTTTGATTTTAATTAACAGAAACAATTTAGTAGTTTTTGTTTTAGTAAACTAACATCCTTGCCACATGAAGAATAAAATTCCCAAAAGATCTAGCAAAGCCTCAGTTATGCCTCTCAGACAGCAACAAGATTAAATGGTGACTTTTGCTTCATTTTTGCTTCCTGAGAAATAAACTCTAGTAATCTCATGTTTTTTATTTAGATCGGCAGATGCTGTGATTTGCCGACTACAATTACATTTTGGGGATTTGATTAAAAACAAATTATGATTCGGTATAAATTTTCCTATCAAAAAAATTCCAAGAACAAGTTATCCAAACCACTCATCCCAAAATCATTTTACAGCTCTATACTCTTACTACACAACGTTTCATTTGTGTCCTTGATATATTTTAAAAATCAAATAGAGAACTCCGATAAATCTTGCAAGCTTTGAAAGAGAAACCTGCAGTTCCATTTTGCTCAAGTGTACCAAGATTCTGGGCAGGTTGTTATATCTCAGCAGGAAAGCGGGGAGTAAAAAGGACCCAAACGCACTTAGTGGTGGCATTTCTTTGATAACTCTGACGCACAGTCTTCACCGAACCAATTATGAACGCAGGTCTGCTTTTGTTTCAGGGCAAGTATTCTGTTGTTTTACAAAGACATCAGCAGCCTTCTTCAGATAAAAGGGACTCCATTTTGAGGAGGACCAGGTGGACGCTTGGATTAGCCAAAACTCTGGCAGTGGGCAGGCATTTTCCCTTTCTCACAAAGACACAGAGGATCTTTTTGTGCTTTAATGCACTTTAATGGCTGCATTTGTGCTGGGCCACAGAGCGAAAAAGAGAGAGAGAGTCTATTTCATGACAGTGTGGAGCCAAAGTGGTGAGAGAAGCAGGACTCCATCAACAACATGTGGAGGAGTGTCGAGAGAAAGAGAGAGAGATATGGGGGGAGATTGAGAAGCGCGTGGCATTGCTTTGTAATGTTATCAGAAACAGTTCTTTTATAAGCCCTTCGTCACATACATTTCATCAAACTTCTTTCTCTTATATCATTTCTCTTTTATTACTTGTCTGCTGAGACTGTTTTCTCCCCGACGGCAGATGGATGTAATATTTATACTGTCACACACATGGGGATGGAAAAGGAGAATATCTCCCCAGCAGAGATGACGCAACGGGGCTAAAATGTTTGTTGGCTGCTGTCAGCAAATCCTCAGCGTGCAATGTGATTTCTGACCAGCTCTTAATCTCCCCATATCGTCAGCCTGACACGGGAATAAACGTTGGCAGATAGCGATCTCATTACTGACCCCTGTGCTCTACATACATTCATAACGCATAATAGCTTTCTATAAAAACACACACGTTCGCCCACGCAGTTGCCACATGCAGAAATCGATTAGCCCGCAGGAAGCCTCTGCCCACGTACCCGCTGCAAACCACGCCAAAGTCAGCGCCTAGCGACAGTGACACAATGATGATGACATTGCCATGGCAACACACTCCTCTGGTCTCCTGCTGCCCTGGAGTGAGAGCGCTGAATACCCTGGGTAGCAATTTCTAGTGATGGAGACCTTTCGAAAGACAAAGTATCGGCTGGGTCACATTCCACTTCCACCCGCGTAACCCAAGTAAACCGCAACCCTCAAACGTCCCTCCTTAAGAATTTAGTCAAAGCTAATTCAATTGCCCATATTCAATGTCTGCACTCAGTACTCTATCCGTGTCAAGTCTTGCAAGTAGGATGTCATCCGATTTCTGTCGTGGCCATCTCATTCCCAGTCACTTTACTGTAGCAATATTCCTCTACTGGCTGTCATATGGAACTTAATTCAATTAGGAGATGTGTAAGGTGTTTTTTACGATCCAAGCCCAGGGAGCTGTTTATCTCATCTAACAAAAGCCACGGAAGCCCCTGGACTGCATCTTCTGTAATATTAAAAAACATCCTGACATTAAAACTCAACAAAGCAATCATCCCTCTCCAGAGACACTCTCCTGAGAAGCGGAGAGCCTGTAACATGGGCTCTGGCATTTAAAGCCTTCCATAGCAGCCGTGGCGTGAGCAGTGCTGGAGCGGTTTTAATTAAATCAACTCCGGCTGGGTTGATATGCTCAGTTTTGAAAAGTCACCTCATTAATTTTAGTGGGAAGAGGCAGTTCTGAGGTAGAGCTTGATTGTAAACACTTGACGCAGCTTGGAATCAATTGAAATAAGATGGGAGAAAAAGTCTGCAGTTTGGAGGATATTTTATACAGTCACCACACCTGTTTTCAATGACATTTTCAATTCAAATGTGAATACTTCTACTGTGCTTAACATAGCCAAATTGCAGAATTCTCTTCACAGGTTGAGAGGACCAATGTGATTTCTAGGCTATGGCGCACAATCTGTACATAGAAGTTGAACATGCATAACTTTGGGGAAAAAGTGTTTTAACATAAACACTCGGGAATATGTTCAAGCAATATATATGTTTAAAGGTCTATCAACAAATAAAGGGAGAACAACAAGTTTACCAATTCAAAAATTTGCTACAGGAATAATATCACTATTATACCTGCTAACCTCCCTCCTAAGGTCAGACCGAACCGATGAGTTTTATTTACCGTAGTATATTTACCGAATTAATTTACAGGGCAAACTACTGACTAACTATTTTGAGGCAAAAAATAGAATAGTATGGCTGTATCACAATTTGAGTTATATTTCGCCAATGATTACATAGAAGTGCATTTGATTATCATAATAAATGAAAAGCCATGTATTCTATCAGTTTCAACCCACCGCGGTAATTACAGCTCTTTTTGTGCTTGACATTAATTAACACGCTTTAGGGATAAGTAGTAGATTTCCAAAACACTTGTTTAATAAATATTATATCAAAAGGTACAAACATGCTTGTTTAAGTTATAAACATGAAAACACCATCCAGTCTTTTCTATACACTGGCAGAAGATGTTTAAGGCTGGGGGAAGTTTAGCACATCACTCTCTCTAGGTTATATCTGCCCATAAGTTCTGGTCTAGGATCAATTTGTCTCATTTGTCAGCATTCCAGTGGGGGAAAATATTTTTAAATGAAATATGTACTGTATTTTTTTGACAATTTTATTCACAGCCATGGCGCAAACAGAACACGCTGAACCAAAAAAATTGTAAGCAACTAAAACTTGCTTTCCTAACTTGTAAAAAAATCCCTGATTTTTTTGTTTGGAAGTCTGGTTATAAAAACAACTGCTTCATTATATTATAAAATCTTTTTTTTTGTGTGTGTGTGCGCGTGTGTGTAAATGCCTGTATTTCAGACTTGTGGGTTTATTTTGAACCTCTCTTTAAAGCTCTAAATCAAGTTGTTTGACTGCTTACACGCGCCTCCTGTAAGTGTATTTTCTGCCCTTACAGAGATAGCTTACTGTAGCTCTAACAATCAAAATAATCCTTTAAGGTCCTACCAGACTGAGCGTACAATGACCACAATAAAAATGCTATTTCTCATATAAGAACATATCAATAACGTGCTTAACCTTATCTTTCTCTCACTCTGCTTCTAGCCTAACCTCCAGTTTCACATTTCTTGACCCTCTGACTAAAAGCATATCAGGGGACCTAAGTTGCTTACACTGCCATTAGTCAATGATGATCCTAGGAGATCATGATCTCAGGTTCAACAACTTCAACAAAATCTATGAAAGACTGCTGTGTTTAATACGTTTAAAGGCTATTATATACATACACATACTGTACCTACATACATTTAAATGGTTTAATTTAGCAGTATTTTTTCCCCAACGTGACTAACATCTAAGAGCGCTTTTCCACCATCGTGTCGAAGCGTTCTCGTTGCTTAATCGTTCCACTCCGTGCCGATCCATGCCAGCCGGTGCGTAAATGGTTTCATATTCCACCGCAGGGCTGATAACAGAAATCTTTAGAATGCTAACACAAACGCATCATGTGCTGCCTTGGTAACACAAGAGACGGAGCTATAATGTCTCTGCACGCATTCTATTAGCACGATCCGAGCCGAGAAAAGTTTGGAATCGTGCCGTGTCGAACCAGGCTCACATGGAAATATGACTATAACCTTTTCAGACCGTGCTTAGAACGGTTCTATGGTGGAAAAGCGCTCTAAGACACCACTTAACATTTTGTCTAAATGTAATGTAATTTATGTTAACACATTCAATTGACATCTCTAATAAATACATTTTATAAGAGGGAAACTGCGAAGTACCACTTACATCAGGCAGCAAATAATTAGCAAAGAGTCACGATATATTGTTGCTTGTAAAAGCAGCAGTGCGAAGCACAATGCAATCAAATGGAACAAAACGAAAGCAGGTTGAACTACTTTTAAACAAGCATCATTAAAAACTTGGTGCTAGATGTGATGCAATGGTCAAAAATATATGTCAGCATGTGCACATGGCCCAACGATTTCAAAAGCACAGACGGAATATAAGTCTTACAAACTGAATGAATTGCTGGGGTGTAGGTCAGTGATAGGCTTGGATTTAATGATACAGAAAGAAAACAAACAATATACTGACTCTTAAAGCTACTTGTCTTCTCTGTTCACTATAGCCCATCTTACACTCTTAAAAATAAAGGTGCTTGAAAGGTCCTTGATGCCATAGTAGAACAATATTTGGTTCCACAAAGAACCATTTAGTCAAAGGTTCTTTAAAGAAGCATCTCTTTCTTACCTTTTTATAATGTGAGGAACCCTTTATGCCACGAAGAACCTTTTGTGAAACAGAAAGGTTCTTTGGATGTTATAGGTTCTTTATGGAACCATTTAGTAAAAAAAAAAGGTCCTTCTATGGCATTGTGAAGCACCTTTCTTTTTAAGAAATGCCATGCTCTCTCTCTGGTGTCGCATCCTTTAGCCCCGCCCCTTGTTCTCCGTCAGCTCCCCATTAGTGTTTCATCCTGCTCACCTGTCCAGCATTTTCCCATTAGTGTTTTATCCTTGTCACCTGCCCGTCACCCTCCCTGTGCCATTATCCCTAGTTAGTGTTTCATTATATAATGAATATAATATATTCATAATATACTATGACTAATTTCATTATTTACTCACACTCGTCATTCCACATTTATGACTTTCATTTTTATTAAGGACACAAAATAAGCTATTTGAAGAACGCTGATAACCATAAGCACCCTTTGACTGCACTGTATGAACACAAACCACTGAGACATTTGTCAAAATCTTTAGTGTTCTAATATCTAAATAAATAATCATATCTAGGTTTTGAATGACATGAGGGTGAATAAATGATGACAAAATGTATATTGTTGGGTAAACTACCCCTTTAGGTAAAGAAACCCTTATTACAGCCAACTCATTTTTTTATAAATAAAGGGGTTTGCTTCAAATTTACAGTTTTCGGACTCATTTCTTAATCTTCATTTTAATCTTTCATGTAAAGGATAAAGACGCAGAATTCTTACCCTCATTAATGATTCAAGTTCTGATTTATACCACCAGCATTTGGGAAATCAGATCTCTAACTCAGTCAACTCGCTGGCAGCTTACAGTATTCCAGATGCCAACAGCTGGGGATTTTAATCACTAGCAGAGTGATGAACGACACTGGCGTGTTGGCAAACACAGCTTTACAGCTGCCAAAAGAGCTGGGGAAGGGAAGACGTGAAAATAACTCGAGGGACAGTGTGGGGATACAACAACGTCTTCTACCAGGACCTGCACAATAGCTGTCGGTGTTAATGCATGGTGTCGCACATCAGCACAAAACCCAGATCATCCCGGGATCATCCGGCGACTTCCAAATGCTCAAATGAGACATAAATCTATGCTTTTTAGAAAGCAACCTGTAAAACGCTTGAGTACAGTCCATTCTAGCTGATTGTGAGGGGATCTAGGCCTGCAGTACCCTTGGAATCCTTGTCTGGGGTCTTTCTGACAGCACGGATCAATAGGAAGAACAATAAGAGAACTAAGGTCAGCTGTGGCTTCTGGAGACACAGTGTCTGACATCAAGAGGTGGACGAATCAATGAAAGATTCATTGAGTGTTGGCTTAACCTCTAATAATGCTCTGCAATCTTATGTGAACTTTAATGTTGGTTGGAGAACATGTGACCAGCTCAATGGAATGGCCCCATTTGAAGAAAATGACCTCCGGTTAGTCTGTTAAACTGCAGTCTGCACTGAATGTCATTTCCATCGTGATCATTACAGGAACAGTTTACCCGTTTCTGCAATCCTCATTTTGTTTCAAAACATTTTTATTGTGAAACACAAAACACATATAAATAGATCTTAAAAAAGGTAAAGGCAATTCTGAGCCACCTTGGTTGCCAAGTTCCAACAGGGAGGTAGATGATGACCTTTGATGGCTCTTTGTGGTGTTTTGGCCTGGCTAAACGGCTATAAGAAAAAGGCAATATATTCTTTAAAAAAATCTCATTTGAGTGTCACATAAATAAAAATATCAGCAAAGGTTTGAAACAACATGATGGAGAGTAAATAGGAATTTTCTTTTTGGGTGTACTGTTCTTTTAAGTAACAAAGATAATGTTTCCACCAAAATAAATACTTATTAATGTCGTTAATGTAAGTTGATAAATTGTGCTGTTTTTTATAGTTTGTTTTTACCGATAGCACATGTTATTGACTTTTGAATAGACAATACATTTATTTAACTTAACAATCTAATTAAAATGCATGCATCATTAGCTTAAACATTTAAATTACAATTTATTTCAATAAATGCAGTAGATATTTTAGAAGATAAATTTGCCTCTTTTTGCATTCGTCTCCAGTAGGATTCATATCTCTGCAGCGTTTGATGGTGTACAATTCTTTTTGAAACTCTTTTTTTGTCATGAGTTTTGTGCTGTCTGTTTTTTAGCAAATTAAAAATCAAGTAAAAAAGGAGCCATAAAAACATATATATTTGGTCGTCCTCCATCCTCGATGCTGTCGGTACTATCTCATGATAGTCTGTTGCGTTACCAAGGCAGCGAGTGACGCGTTTATGTTTAGATTCTAAAAATGTCCGTTATCAGCCCTGCGGTGGAAAATGCAACCATTTACGCACCGGCTGGCATGGATCGGCACGGAGTGGAACGATTCGGTGCGATGGTGGAAAAGCGCTCAAAGAAAACACAGCATTTGCACACTTTTGAAAAGCCAAAGCTTCCCCCCCCACCTGTTTTAAAGATATCCAACCAGCCAATAAACGCTTCAACTCGGCTTTGTCTTAGGAAAAAGAACTTCTCAACCAAGACACGAGAAGCGGTCGGCGGACAAACAACATGACTTGCACTAACGAATCAATACCACCTTTCATAAGTTCCAAGTCATTATAATTCTTGGAGTGATTCAAATGGCTGAAGGGAACTGCAGGCTGATTTGTATTCCGTTTCTGTCTTGGAGGGGGAAGGAAGGCCAGTCGGCAGTTTGCACAATCAGGTTCCCAGCAGAGTGGAGGCGGTCTGGTCAGGAGAACCTAATTCTTTCTCTCACAAGCGCTCAGGGGGATCAGCCATGAAAAGTGTCATTACGGTGACAGAATCCAATGGAATGATTTGAAAAGAGCGCGATTGAGGTTGAGTAGGAAATCTGTGAAATAAATGAGAGTTATTATTTCTGTTCTGGCTGTGTGTGGAGGGAAGGACAGAAAGACAGAGGAAAAAACGCAGGAGGAGGGAGGCAGGCTGCACAGCGAGAGCAAGAGGCAACCTTAGCTTTAGCCCCGGGGTGACTGGGCCTTTTCTTTAAGACAACTGAAAGCTCTGTCTCCGTTTTAGACACTTGCGTCATGGGAGAGCTATAGCACACCCACACACGCACACATTCAAATCAGGGAAAAGGAAACAGAAAGATGTCAACAATATGAAATAAGGTTAACGCTCAAGTGCTGCGAACTTCATTGTTATGCAAAAATACAAATGCATCTACAACAAGATCAGTGTATATCTACTCCTTCTAGAATCTATAAAAGTGTGATACTGGAAAGAAATCACTTGTGTTCTCAATACAATTAAGCATTTTGACTCTGTTATCTTAAGTGACTTACAATGCATTACGTTTTTATGAGTAGTCAGGGATTCGAACCCATGACATTGGTGTTGCAAACACAATCTCACTGGAATTCCTGAATATTATGCCAGGTGGATAATTCGTATGACTTTTGTACGATATCATTTGCACGCTTTAGTACAATTTGCTTTTGCACCAGTACGTTAGGTTTAGGGGACGGGCTTCAGTTTTGCTTTTTTTTTAATGATTCACAACATACGAATTAGCCACTTCGTAAAAAAGTTACGATTTCCTAATGTCTATATAAAAATTCAATGGTAAATTGGAGTTCTTAAACATTGCACTCTATCCTAAGAAAAATCATCTGATAGAAGTCTTTGCGATTTAACTTGTAAATGATTAAAATCCCGGACTGAAAATCATGAATGAATCTTGCTGTGATCCATGTGGTCCAAGCACATTTATCACCCTGTTGTTAGATAAGTAGCTGAGGTTATAGTGTAGAATTTCCTCAAAACATATTTTGAGCAGTCTACTCATATAGTCAAACATCATAATTTTTCCAATTACATCCGAAGGCCAATTATCTTTCATAACGCGTGTGTCTGAGACCATCAAGTGCTTGACTCCTTTCACAATAATCTGCACAATAATCATTTCCATCAACTGAGCCAAATTCAGCCTTGCAGCTCTCGCAGGCAGCTCACGGCAGGGGCAGGAAACCGACAGTCCCTCCTGTGATGTCCAATAGAGACATTCCACCAGCTGCTCTTTCCCATTTCCAAAAAGCGCAAAGAAATGTCCCTCCATCATTCATGGGAAACTTTAAAAGTGCCAGTTTCCCTATTGAAGAAAAGCCAAACTCGAGCGTTCGGAAGGCCAAGTTTCTCAGAGATGCCACCAAAACAAAGTAGCGGGTTTTTTTTTCCAGCTGTCAGCCTCAGAATGCCATCATATCATCGCTTTATTACAAATGTCATCCTCGCTGCTGGAAATACCCCCCATTGATTAGAGGCTGGATAATTGGATTGTGGCTCTACTTCACAAAGACATTTGGGGGCATCTAGGGGGTGAAGACCCTCAAAGGCAATGTGAGGATGTGCATATTAGAACTGTACGAGATGAGCAGGAAGTAAAAGGTGTGGGCACATTTCCAAACTTCCTTTTTTTGTCACACTTGCCATTATAGGTGGGTCAATTTCGAAAGCTTACAGACTATAAATATTTTTTACTTGCCATATTACAAATACATCTTCTGATATTGTATCGGTGGTTTAATGCAAAGGGGGGATGTAAATTGTCACCAATTGTTAGCTTTTTATAAAACTTCCACAGGCATAACACCTGTCTTGAGATTAGACACGGAAGGATTATCCTCCTTATATGTAAACTTGCTATGGCTCTGGAGCATATGGTTATTTGCATTTATATTTTAACAAGGGGATGCACTTTAAGTTTCTTACACCACACATAGAATGAATGAGCATTGAAATCAATGCTGATGTGCATGCAGGAATTCAAATGTCTTCAATGTCAAGCAGACGTTTTCCTTTTACAAAAAATGTAATGCATCAGTACAAAAAAACAGTACACTCCCAATGTTCTCTATTAGCTGTTTAGCGAACAGAATTTGGGGAGAGAACGTAAATCAAGTTTAGTTAATCTAAATTAATCTTTAAAGAGATCCAATGATCACACAATGCATCAGTGTACTGAAAGAATGTTTTAGATAAATGCCATTTTTTGTTGTTTGGCATATTAAAAATGACACAGATGCTGGAGGCTTAATCCTTCCAAAACCTTAATTGCTCTCCTGTAGTTTAAAATATTAAGAGTATTTTAAAACTAGATGCTTTTTGTAAAAATCTTTTGAAATAGCTTTGGGCAATGTTTAGCACCCATAGGTCATATTGACTCCCCTGTTTTTTGAGTGAATGATACAAAAAGTGAAACAAACTAATTTTACATAAAAAAATATTGCCTTAAAGTGTGCTCATCTTTGATCTGTCATTAATGATAAAAGGGGTCTGTTTAAGATAACGTTAAGGTCAATTCTTTAGAATTAATAATTGAAAGGCTAGTCTTCAAAATGTGACTTGGCTGAATTAAAAGTTACTTAAGCAAACAAAAACAATCATGATAAACACATCGGCCTGAATCATTTATAACAACTTTGTCGACCTTTAAAATATTAATTACAAAAAAATTGCCCTTTTTAAAATTTTATTTTCAATTTCGCTTCAAATTGTCAATCATTACACCAAACTTCAGTGGAAGCCAATGCACTTGTAAACTGCCTAAAATTACTAAAATTACTTTTTTGTTGAGTTTATAAGGTTCTGCATTATATATTGACATACTTAAGTTCAATAATAAAAAATAATAATAAAAACCAACAGGTATTGTTGTTTTATGCTGAATAATAACTCCCATAACACACCACACTTTATCACATTGTTAAAGACCTGACATGGGTACAAACATCCAACTGCTAAATACAAAAATTTGATTTCAACATTTGTCAAAACGTAGCAAATGACCAGAATAGCCGAAATGCCATGATGCCAATACTTATGACTGACACATTCTAATATACCAGAAAAGGTATTTTCAGAAACAATGTCCTTAGCAACAGGTTTAACCAAGCTATGCATGGTACAGTATATATGTGACTTAATAAAAAAACATGCATCTATATGCAAATGCTGTTTTTCAGAATCTAACATATGTGAAGGGCTTGTCAATTCACCGGCCATCCCTCAGTGCCACTGACCTTTCATGCACACACGCACACTCCCAGCTGAGCCTAATAATGGTTCCTTGAAAATGACAAAACAAGATACATCCACGTAAAAGCATATTGTAATTACTGATGTGAGTTCAAAGGAAATCTGTCAGTCCCGGTTTGCAGATCAGAGAAGCCGCTGATGGCTAAGAAACCCACAGCACCCATAGAGCGAGCAGAACAAAGCACTTCATATACTTTATGTGCACGCACACACACACAACACAAATAATGACACACAGACATTATAAGGAGTTGAAAACACAGTGTCCAATCTGGCCAGGAGGTGTTGCACAGACATCTGTCCAAAATAAACCATTAAAAACCCCTTTGTTAATCTGTTTAACCCCCCAGGGAGAATGTGCTCTGACAGGGCAGTCCTGACACTGGAAGACAGCAACTTATCGCTCTGCTATTCAGGGGGAAACAGATTACTAGCTCAGACAATGATGTAGTGGGCTGGGATGAGGGGAATTGTTTGCGCTAAATAATACATTTTGATGTTTAAATGACGGCTTTACACATTTTTTACAGACACTCAATAACAATCGCGAATAATGGATTTGACAATAGTCTAAAAACACTTTCTGAAGCTAGTTAGTGCTAACCTGGCTTGCCAGCTTTACACAACCTCTATCAGTAAGGGCACACATCTCTACAAGATTTTCAATTATTTCAACAGGGAGTGCCACACAAATAGTAGTAAATATAGTATTCATATCAGTCGATTATTGTGATCTGCAGCAGGCTAACAACATCTAAAGTGTTAATATAAAATCTGACATACACGCAAATACATCTAATGCTTTCATTTACATTGAATAATTAACAGCTCTATAAAAGCAGATGCGCTACGAGCTGAATCTGCACATTAGCGAGTCTATTAAATCTGTCACATCATTGGGCTTATTTTACAAGGAAAGTTGTTTTTTATTGTTGAAAAGTCCAAAGTAGAACAGATTGTACATGAGAGACATGCATTTCCGAGTGCTTTTCATCACCAAAAAAACAGCCTTTGATCACATAGCAGGAAACTGACTTTGAAGAGCTAAACAGATGTTTAAACAAATGAGGTACACATAACAAGGTCCGGAATCATAAATCCATAAGAGGCAGAAGCGTCAGCGCTCATGCTGAAACACAACACATGTGCACCTGTAATTATACTCACAGAGGAGCTCAAACGAATCAAAGAAAAGAAAAGAAAAGATGTAAGGAAAATAATATGAGTGCGGAAGAGCTTTTAAGTGTGTGAGAAACAGGAAGAAGACCCTTCAAGAGCAGAGTGTGCAGTTAGATAATGCAGGCATCTCCATTAGAAAAGAGGGGTCAACCACAACATGTCTCCCGCTCTTCTTCACCTTCAAGACAGCTAAAAGGATAACAGCGTTGCTGAATTATCCACACCGAGAGATGCTCGCCCCCCGGCATTATGCTATCAGAGACAAAATACTACAAACAGGACTGTTTGAAGAGTTCATTTGCAAAAAAATGTATCATGTTATCATGTTTTATTGTGTTAATTGCAGTCCAACTAGCTCAATCCAGAAACAAAGTGACAACTAGTGTCTATGTTTGAAGGTGAAGCTACTATGATCTATGATAAATACTCTGTCATTATTTTTGGAATGTTATGCTTGTCTTATAAAAAACAAAAGTTTCCCAGACAGTGCTTGGATTAAATTAGAACATTTAACTATAATTTAACTATGATGTATAAACGTGTCAAATGTTCCTTAGAAAAACATCACTGGAAGGCATCTTTAGACAAACAATGGCACTGATATATTTTAAGAAATGTCATAGCAAGTTGTTTTCCATTAAGACAGCTCAAACATTCATTTTAGTCTGGGACTAGGCGTAAGCCTTGTCTGTGAAACCGGGCCTAAAAAGCATTAAATAAATATAAAAAAAACATTTTGATAAAACAATTTACTCTTTTGGCCCACTAAAATAAAACTATTGTCAAAATTCTGCTTACAAATTTGGTAATATGAATCTTGCTCAACATCCCTCAAAGGGCAATTGTGGAGTATTTCATTGCAAAATCCATGTTTTATTACTAACCAACCAGGTGTGGTTTGCACTAGTATAACGTGTGTAACGTGCATTTAAGTCCATCTGTGCAAATTAGACCAATATTATAATGCTCCGTATGCATAAAACCTAATGCTATTTTTTCTGTGCAGTTATAGCTGTGCTATTTCTGCTCAAAGGACGGAAGAATTTGACTTAACATGCTTGTTTACATTTTCCATCAATCACAGACACAGTAATTCATCAAATGATGATCTAATGAAGGAGAAGAACGTCATAACCAGGCATATCCAGATGCTGTGCAGTCGAGAGCATTTTAAAGACCCAATTCAGTTGCCTGGATTGTAATGGGGAGGCAATGCCAGTAAAGTATACCAAACTGCCGCATCCTCCACAACCTAGCACTCACAAAGCATTTCAAAGCATTTGTCTGGCGTTTGTCCCTGGTATTTTGCGTTGAATTGAAACCCTCCAGAGTCCTCGGTTATTTGTCAGGTCTTGCCCTTTAGGGATGTACGCACTTATTTCTTGTTTTGGATTATTGTATTTTTCTTTTCCACTATAACGCTGCATTTATCTTTTTACCTTTGCTCGAGAGCCTATGTTACGCTGAGCACGCTAGAGCACAATGTCCAATCTTTCAAAATATGGGACTTTTAAACTAAGTGGCTAATATCAGGCTTGTCGAAATATCAATGGAGATAAAACAAGCGGACAAAACTACATTGCGTGTGAGTAGACGG